>ML780384.1:303039-319994 GCA_009831015.1 Picea engelmannii
CTTTTCAGGGTCGAATTCCTGCTCGTTCTTTCTTTCACTGAATGATATTCCCAATTCTCCATTTCTGCTTTCGGTTTCATTTACTTGCCCCACAGTAGCAGGTTGATAATAGCTATCCTCGGGCGGAGTTAGTTAATATACTATTTCTAGAACAAATAGGGCTCGACAGCTGTAAAATAGATCTGAATGTCACACAAAAAAAAATGTGAATCAAATTAGCAAATGAATGCCTCTCTTCAACTAGGATGCTCTTCGTCCAAAGGATCTGTTTTAATTCAAGCAGCCTGGGATTAATACGATCAAAAATGCAATAAAATTCCCCGATGGTTTTCTATAGCTGCATTTCTTCCGACTTGGAGCACCAAGCAAATCAACTTGTTCAGAAATCTCGGGTGCTGCTACGGTCAAAACCCTAACATCGTGTCTATGCACCCGGTCGCTACCAACAAAGCCCTACAAGTCCTTCAGCCAATCTGATGTGAGTTATATATATATAATATGGAATGAGACTTCTTTGGTGAGCAGCCCTGGTTAATTTATAAGCTGGATGTGATCTTCCAAGACATTTAGGATGAGGACACAAATTAGAGAAAAATTCAAACTCTGTTACAACATATGGAAAGAGAGGTAAAGAAGCTACTGGATGCCCAAATCATCATACCCTTGAGATATTTAGAGTGGGTGGCCAACCTGGTCCTAGTAAGGAAGAAGAGTGGGGAAATCAGACTTTGTGTCAATTTCAGAAACCTGAACAGGAGCTTAACGAAAGACAACTACCCCTTGCCGAAGATGGAACACATATTACAAAGGGCATATGGCACATCAAGGATATCCATGATTGATGTATTTTTGGGCTACAATCATATCTTGGTCATGCCTGAGGACAGAGAAAAAAATGCCTTCACCACTCCTTGGGGTACGTTCATGTATGCAAAAATGTCCTTTGGATTGATGAACGCAGGGGCGACCTTTCAACGAGCCATGGATATAGATTTCATTGGAGAAAGGGACAAGTTCATGGTCATATATTTGGATGACATTACAGTTTTCTCTAGGTCTGACAAAGAGCACTATGAGCATTTGAGAAGGGTGTTCCTGAAATGAAGAAAGTTTGGTCTCTCAAATCCCCAAAAATCTTTGTTTTCCATGAAGGAAGGAAAGTTGTTGGGCCACATAGTATCAGTCGAAGGAGTCAATATTGATCCCAACCGAGTTGAAGAAATTCAAACCTTGTCACTCCCAAGATCTAAGAAAGAATTCCAATCTTTCCTGGAAAAAATTAATTTTCTGAGGAGGTTTGTTTCCAATTTTGCTGAGATGGCAAAGCTTATAACATCCATGTTGAGGAAGGGAAATGAAGTTAAATGGACTATTGAGTCTTGAAATTCCTTTGATATGATAAAGAAGGCCTTGACTAAGGCACCCATGCTTATCAGTCCCGATTACTCAAAGGATTTATTTATTTTCTCATTTGCTTCATTTTACACTATAGCAGCTGTTTTGTTACAGAGGAATGTTGAAGGGTTGGAGAAGCCCATCTCCTTTTTCAGTCGGGCATTGAGAGATGCTGAGGTAAAATATGACATGATGGAAAAGCAGGCCCACACTTTGGTTAAATCTCTCAAGGCTTTCAGAGTCTATGTCCTGCAGTCAAAAATCATTGCATATGTCCCTTCAACTGTCGTGAAGGAAATTCTCATTCAGACGGACATAGATGGAAGGAGGAGCCAATGGATTGCCAAAATCCTCGAATTTGACCTAGATATAAAGCCCACCAAATTGATTAAAGGTCAAGGTTTAGCCAGACTACTGTCCGAATATAATTGTAAAGCCTTGGGGGTAAGCTTCATCAACGAATGCTTAAAAAATCAACAGGATGAACCATATGATACAAATGCTCAGGCATACCCCCCATTAGTACGATGCCCTTGGTACAAGGATGTCATATATTTTCTACAAGATTTGCGGCCCCCCGATGGCATGCAAAGGAAAAAGGAAAGAGCTTTAAATCTCAAAGCCATTAAATAATGCCTTGTTGGTAAAAAATTATATTGGAAAGACCCCCTGGGGGTACTTCTGAGATGTTTAAACTTTAGACCCACACGAAGCACAAAGGATTATGTCGGACTTTCATGATAGTTCGTGTGGGGGCATCACTTATGGAAAACGACAGCTCATAATATTCTCAGGGCTGGTTATTTCTGGCCCACTATGTTCATAGATGTTTGCACAAAAGTTAGAGCCTATGCTAAATGTCAGAAATTCTCAGGAAAGAAGCAGCTAAAGCCCCTGCCATTGAAACCTGTGATTTCTTCAGGGCCCTTCCAATAGTGGGGCCTAGACTTCATTGGGGAGATTCATCCTACATCCAACGATCATCATAGATGGATCCTGACAACCACAAATTATTTTACCAAGTGGATAGAAGCTATCCCCATAAGGAGCATGCCCCACAAGGTAATCATCATCTTCCTGGAGGATATCATAGCAAGGTTTGGTTGTCTGAGCAGAATTTTCACCGATAACACTACATCTTTCAAAGATGAACCATTGATCCGATAATGTGAGAAGTTCAGAATTGTGCTGATCCACTCTACCCCCTACTATCCGCAAGGCAATGGATTAACATAGTCTCTAACAAAAGCCTCATCAAAATCATCAAAAGACAATTAGAGGACAACAAGAAATCATGGGATTCAAAGCTCAAATTTGCTTTGTGGGCTGATAGAGTGACAGCTAAACAGTCCCTAGGAATCTCTCCTTTCCAACTTGTATATGGGACTGAAGTAATTTTTCCCTCTCATCTCGCCTTCCCAGTAGCATAGTTATTCCAAGATTGCCAGTAAGATCTTGATGATATGATCAAGAGGATTCATCAGCTGGTAGAAGTACAATAGACTAGAGAGCAAGTGATGGACAGAGCACATGACCATCAACAGAAAATCAAGCAGGCCTTTGACATAGAGAGCAAAAAAGAGGATTTTCGGCTGGGAGAGCTAGTGCTCAAATGGGATACACCCAGACAAGACAAGGGAAAGCATGGTAAATTTGAGGCTCTTTGGATCGGACCCTTAAATATTTCAGAGACATTTCCCAATAATACTTATAGGTTGCAGAATCTGGAGGGTGGTGAAGTTTTTGCTGGCCCTGTAAATGGGAACTTCTTGAAAAGGTTTTTTGTTTAAAAGTTGCAGTCGGCGTCCCACCATTGTAAATATCATTCGTGTTTTACATTTATTCTTGTTTTAAATAGGAGACTCCATAACCCAAAGAAAGGCAATGAGTTGTGCGTTCTTGGTAGCTCGCAGGGAGCATGCCATCCCCCGTGGAGCCAAATGTTAGCGATTAAGCTTGTCATGTTCTGGTGGATGGTAATTTTGGCCTAGGTATGTGATTTTGCTTGTCTTTTCCCCCCTTTTGTGCAGATGCAATCATAGATTTCTCCTCATGGCATATATTTTCCTTTGTTGTTTGTTTTCATCCTTTGGTCAACTGGTTTTCCTTGTCGAAATTTGCCTGAGAGATATCGGCCCCAAAATTTTCTGTTCCCCCTATGGCCGATTACTTCTCTTTTTGCCTCTATTATCGAGTCTTTATTTTTTCCCAAGTCCTAGCCGTGCCATCCAAGTCTTCATTATTGCAGGCCGCACCATTGAGAGCGGTCTTATATGGAATCAAGCAAGTGCGGGAATTGACATTTCAAATGTTGAGAGATTATGCATCAAGGATTGTGAAATCTCGACTCGCGAAGGGGAAGATCTAGGCCATCATTTTGTGAGAAGCAGAGGGCTGTTGGTTTGACTTTGGTGATTTCGGTAATCGGGAGTTCAGGGTTCTCATCGATAAGTGCACCCATAGCCTGAAGCCCCGAAATGAAAAATCTCGATTTCGTGATTTTGTGAATCAGAGGTTTCCCAGGAGCAACATATCTTTCTCCTGAAATGCAAAATCGTGAAAGCTCCTAGAAATTGAGCCCACGGTCCTAGCACACGGTCACAAAGGAAGCAGGTTCGGGAAAAGGGGCTAGTGCTCGTCGCATAGTTGACATTTCGTATTGTCAAGGAAACGATCGTGGCCGTACATTTTGAAGCAAGTCTGACTGCCGATCTCAGTGACCGTTTCACGATTTCGGGCATCACGATATTGAAACCAAGATGGGCTGAAAAATCCCGAAATGAGAAACCCCGAAACATCATGCGGGACAAGCATGAGGTCATGACCCACAGTCACATGGGGCGGTTGAAAAGAGCCACGCCAAAGGGGTCGAGAGCGTTTGTATTAACAACAGAGGAAGGCAACATGGTTTCAAGGTGCCAAGCTTAACTCAACAAGTTAGGAGCATTGCCTAAGAGCATTCATGGACATTTGGGCTCATCCCGATCCCAATAAGGGCAGTTAATGAAGCCAAAGAAGGTGGTTGAAACCTTGTTTCAACCATAAATAGGAAGCATGGAAGCACCAGTCATGGAGGTAGGTTGTTAGCCCAAGGTCACCCTATCATGAAATTTTCCTACAAAACCCATATTGTCTTAGATTTGCGTTTGACAAAGGAAAGACTGTGTAGTCTGACAGAAGGAGAAGAAATGCATAGCTTTGAATGCAGGGGTCCAATTGTGTCCCTAGGGGACGTTAGTAGTTATGAGTATATATATTCATGTTTTATATTTTGTAAGTGTTGATGGCTGAGTTGAGCTCCCGATTGTAAAGCTTTAGTAAAAGCCTCCGGTTCTCTGGTTATGTTATGCATTTGAGACTTCTTGTCTAATGAAATTCAGTTTCCTTTTCATCTCTTTGTAAGGGCTGTATTAGAACACTCGGGCATGGAAGATCCACTTGAGGATAGTTGTGTTTGTGTGATGTATGTTTGATCACAGTGACACCGCTGTCGGTTTTAATTAGTTTCCTGTGTTTCTTTCCTTCCAACACTAAATGAACTGGGCATGGACAATCCAGTCAGGTGATTACCATTGAATTGTGATGTATGATTGATTTCAGTTCATGATAATTTCATTTAGTTCCTTGTAGCTCTGAGCCAAGAAGATCTTGTCTTTCAAGTTCTCTTCTCCTTTGGCTGCCGAAAGACCAGACATCCACAACAAACCACTTTGTCTTATTTAGGTTCTCCCCCCTACTCACCATGATGTAGCAAATCACTGACTGAAGTTAGACTAAGATCTCACTTGTCTATGTATGCCAACCCAGTTTTCTGAGTTAAAGCAATATAATCTTGAGACTGTATCCATTGGACCACCCTTAAATTTATTCATTGTGACATACAAACTGATGGGTACTGGGCTTACCTTTGCCGCAATCCAGAGGTGACTTCTGGTGCTAACACTATGTATTGATAAGATCCAATTCTATTTTGTAAATATTGTTATATAGAAATTTATAAATAATAGGAACCCTCTCTAGTTGAGGAGGTTGGAATAAGAGAGAAACAAAGTGTGTAAAAAGCATTTGGTGGACTTATTGTATCATCTCTTTTCTATAATATAAGTATACTAGTTCATGCTATTTGAGCATCAATTTGTGAGTTTTTTTAGCTGCCCTAATTAGTGAAGGAAGGCCCCCCTTCGCTAATCAGGTGCTACAATTTCATTTGTTCATTAGGTAGATTTATTACAGTTTGTTTTATGATTGTAAATGCTACAATGATTACTGGTTGGTGTGGATTGTTATTCGTTCTTGATTGTTGAGTTGTTACTTACAAAGCTTGGTCAATTGTTAGCATGAATCAAGCATCTTTGTTATTGTTGTTACCTATGTTGGGTGGAGTTTCATTGTGGTTTCATTGCATTATTTGGATTGTTCGTTAACATGTAGTCTTTCTTATTAAGATTATAGCATGTGCATTCTCTTTAAGATCATCATGATTCTAGTATTGGTCAAGAGAAATGTTGGATTGTTTTCCATTTTGCAGTTGTTATTTTCTTTCAACAAGAGTGGTGTGGATCGAGAGTGATTCCCTTTTTCAATGAGTGTCACATGGATTGAATGTGGTTTTATTTTCAACAAAGAATTATTCAGATTAAGTGTGATCTTTCCTTTCCATGATTCTTCACAAGGTTTTGCATAGAGTGTTAAGAACTGCATATCCAAATAGTATAAAAACCTTAGAATAAGTACTCCACGCATTGACAAAGAGAAAAATTCAAATAATAAGCCTCTTCAAAGGGGAAACCTCTTTATACATTATATGAATTCACAAATACAATATTATTCCAAATGAAAAGGTCTCCTTGGTATACATAGGAGACTAGGGGGTACAATTACAAGTAATTGACCCAAGCCAACACAAATAAAATAACACTACTAATGTAATATGCCCCAATTAAGGGGTAATATTCCATGATTTTGGGCTTAACGTGCCCCTCCCCTTCAGACAAGTGTTGTCCTCAACGCTTGAGTAGTTCTAGATGCTTCTGTATAAAATATTTATCTTCCCACGTGGAATATTCAACATGTAGTTTCTTCCACTTAATGAGATACTCTGAAATTGATCTATTCCTCAGCTAGCGAGTTCTTGTGTCAGTGATATCTTTAGGCTCCAATATTATTTTTCCTTCCTCATTAAGTTCTGGAAATATAGTTTGAATTGGGATCTTGTCTGTAACGCCCCCGTTCCGGGTCGGGTAGGCGTGACTTCGTGGAATAACAATCTCATACTTAATTCTATATATAAGGCATGCATTTAAGCAAATGAAACACATTTAAACTCAGAGTAACCATAATAATTACTACTATTATAAATAATCAATGGCTTTAACATTAATTCGTATGCACAACATAATACATGATAAATATAAATACCACCAACCAGGTGCAGGCCTTCCATGAATCTCCTAGTCTTAGACCACACTGCTCATCAAGCTCAGCAGTGGGTCACCCCCGAGCTGGGACTAAGCTCCACCCCCCAAGGCAAGGAATCCTAGGCTAGGTTGAGGTTACAGGGAAAACACACAGTCAAAAGGAAGGATTCTCTCCCAGGAACCACTTATGCCCACTACCCACATAATCTCCTTCCCCACATGCCTGTTCCACCCCAGGAGTATACACCTTCTCTGTCACCTAGACAGTCCTTCGGCTGCTAACCTCCCTTGCCTTGGGTTTCAGCAATAGACCGGACCAGAAATATTCGAGCTCTGTGGTAGCTACAGGGTTCCTTCCAAGAGTTCTCTCTTTCCTCTGTGCACTCTCTCACCCGGAGAGAGTCACTCACAGGCCCAACAACCTATTCTTCCAACTTCAACCACCTCTCTCACCTGGAGAGAGTGTTGTACAAACTGGCCAATAAACCATACAGGATCAAACACTACATGTCCACCACAATCAACAGGAATCCAGACACGAACACCCCAGGGTAGCTACAAACAGGTGCAACAGCATAACCAGGCTTAGCTGGGACGAGACACTTCCATTTTCTCAATCTGGAAACATGGGATAGACTCACACTCTGGATTCTCAGGGATGCGTGATGAGTTATCCACGTAGGGGTCGATTCAGACTCCACAGTTTAGAATAGAGAAGGAGAGTACCCACTTTTCAGACAAACACAACCCTTTTCTTGAAATCAACACAGGCTTCTGGTTCAGGGGATGTACGGTTCAAAAGATGCACGAGGTCTCTTGCAGAGGTCATACCAGTTCACGCTCAGATGGTCAGGTAGAATGGAGGAGGAACCCCCACCACAGCTCATCTCAGCCATTTTATTTGCATGGGCTTGGGTTGACACTTGTCACCCATGAAGTCACATGTCATTCCAAAATAACTTAGGATAAAAACATATAATTCCATGTCTTTTTGGAATAATATTAACATATTATTCCTAAGACTTAAGCCATTAGGCTCCACCCTTAGGCTCCACACTTAGCCCCCTTTTCCCACCTTCCAGCCCCTAATCCCTTGCCCACTCTGTGGAAGTTTATTCCCCCATCACTCATCCATCGTGTCGGCTTGCACGTGGTGGTGTTTATATTTTTATTAATGTTCTGCATAGATACATGTACAACATCAGGCTCTTGGCCTTCAACACTCAGGCTCTCTGGCCTAACAATCACATAAGCCCACCGACTCATATAAACTTGGCTCACTAGCCTATAAAACATTTTTACAACTCATTTCGTAAACAAGATTTACAACTGGGCTCGGCCTTGGGGACATTATATTGTCACCTATAACCTTCTTTAAGCATGAAACATGGAAAACTGGGTGTACTCGCGAAGATGCAGGAAGTTCCAATTTGTATGCCATAGTACCAATCTTTTGCAACACCTTATAAGGGCCACAGTACTTTGGTGATAATTTATTATCCTTCATTTGATGGGCCAGAATAACCCATTCAATTAGATGAGGGAAAATTCCTAATGACAGGTCCCAATCAGACCTACTCTTGTTTGGAGTAGTGTTTCCCGCAACTTTATGGGCCTCGTTGTCCCTCAGAATTAAAAGAAATAAAATGGGAAAGACAACAGACTGCCCCCAAAAAATTTCTAACTAATTCTAAGACTAATATAACTAAATAAAACTAATCAAATCTAACTACTTCTAACCTATCCCAGGAGAAAAACTAATAGAATGAGTATAGAGAAAGATAACCATCAGAACCATAAATAGTTCATTTATTCTAATGGTAAATGAAAGAAATAATGTTGCAGATGCACAGATAAATAGTTGAACAATACATCTGTAACATCATTTATGTACCCATGAAGAAACATGTGACAACATGAGCAAACAACACAGAGTGCGAAAAAAATTCATACAACATAATCCTATCTACTAAAGCAGAAAATAAATGCATAAATAATAGTCTCTACTACATCTATCTAAGCCACAAATTTACGAAATGGCTCATGCTCTTTATTACTTAGAAGTAAAAATACCATCCGTTGTTACAAAGGGAAAAACTCCATTTTCTCTGCTATCAGTTCTCTTTTATAAGAAAAGAGAAAGACTCTTGAGTTCTCATGACTATTCGTTTCATTTCCCCCCCAATTTATTTTTTACATTTCACAAAAAATATACGTGGGAGTTACAAATGGAATCTGAAGAGAAACATGGATAATCACTTTTGTTCTCTAGCAGTTTACAAATGATATTTGTTTAAAAACACTCATTTCCTCTCTCCATTTGTGTTATCTTTTGTTTTTCGGGCGTTTCTGGGTGTTTTTGGCTTCGACTTGTAGAATGTGATCATCGTGTCTTATTATCATATGTATTAAATTTCCGTTGAGCTATTTATGGCTCGATTTTTTTTCTTGTAGCTCAAGATGTGACGATTTGAAGTCAACATACTCGGTTTTTCATCTGAATTCGGGTTCCATATGTGTTTTGCATTTTCGAGCAATTTACACTCTCAATTGTCCCACATTTTCTATGTCATCTTATTCTTCTCTTCTCCATATTTCTATCGAGCTATCATGGGCTTGATTTCATTACTCATATCCCAAGATATGACTGTTTGAAGTTGGTATGGCCATTCCCCCCCGCGCTAAATCCTTGGTTGTCATTTTTTTTTTCGCATTTATGATGTCTTCTGTCCATTGTTAGACCTGGAGACATATACCACTGTGTTCCTCTGTCCGATACCTTTCCAACTAGGTATCACATGCCTCATTCTGACACTTGTAGAAAAACTTATGGTTGTTTAAAATTTCTCACTCAACAACTATTGACTAGGCCCATGGGTTAATCTAGACCATTAATTCTTACAAAAGAAAAAAACCAACAAATCAACGGTTCTGATCAATTTTCCATTGTAACTCGAAAATGATAGAGTGTGCGTTTAGAAATTCACATCAGAGTCTTTCTAACTCCTATCCCATTCCCATCCCGATTCATCAACTCTGAGAGTGAGATCTAATCATTCAATAGATCTAGAACCAATCCCCATAGTCCATTGAAAGATCCATTTCACGGATTGTTCCAATGCGCTAGTGCAAAGGTATCGAATAATATTCCTTCTTCAATTCACTTTCTGAAGGTGAAAGCCCAAAATAATTGATGACATGTATTCAGAGATGATTATTCGACATCCAAAAAATTTGTAAAGTTTCAAGGTATTAACAAGCGATATCAAGGAATATTCCCTCGGAGATCTATTTTGCATGCAAAAGATCTGGATCGTCCTTTTAGTGACGATCAACGATCACAATCAAAATTCATTCAGAGTCTGAAGGAGACCATTCAGAGTGTTAACTCTGACCATCCAAACTTATAACCCAAATATTGTTGAACAAAAAAGATCCAACCATTCACTTAGGGAAAAGATCGACGGTTCGTGAGAGTTTCTCTTTGGAAATCCGCTCAAGGTTTAATCTTGTGAAACTTTGCAAAGTAATAATCCCTTGGTTCTGATGTTGGTTTCTTAGAAGGGAAAGGGGCTTACCTTCAAAAGAGCATACACAATTCACTAAAGAATTCAACTGTGAAAAACATTGTTATGTGAAAGAAGAAAATAAGGATTCGATCTGAGGTAGTGAAGGAACATTCACAAATTGAGGAACTGAAATAAATTTTTGTACTCTGAATACTGTAGCCATAAGGCAATCAAATTTTGAGAACGAATAAAGGTTGTCAATCAAGTGAAATGAAATCCCAACCATTCATTGGGGGAGGTTCGTTGGAGTGATTTGTGATATTAGGAGTAGATGTACTTCGATGGAGAAGGACTCTGAAAATGAAGAGTGTGAATTCCAGGGACAATGAATCTTCGATGTCTTTGTCAGAGTATGTTATCGGAAGGATGGAAATAAGACTTAAGGAAAATCCCGATGATGATGAGGATAGGTGGTGGGTGCCAAATTAGCATTAGGACCACGCCAGATGACACAAGAGAGTGTGAGCCGCACAAATTCCATGTGGGAGTGGGAAGAAAAGGTGAGATTTGGGTTAGGAAACTTTAGTAGGCCATAACTTTCAATCCAGACTCAGATTTAAGAATGGTTACATTCGTTGGAAATCTCTCAATGGGAAAAATCCAACTATGAGATTCTGTTAGAGGAAATAATAGAGGAAAAGAAGGAGAAAACCCAATAGGACTTGGGCCTAGGTTTCAGGAGAGAGGGAAGTCCAAAAGAAGAATCTGGTAGAGATCAATTTGAAGAGGCTTGGGGACAGGTATATAGGAAAGGTGGATCTAATAGCCTTGGAAGCTCAAGACCTCAGGGAAAGAGGAAAAAGGGAAGCTTGGTAAGGATCAAGGTCAAGATTCTAGAAAAGTATGAACATATTTCCCACATGCCTCTCAATGCTGGGGCGGTCATGCGAACAAAGTGGCTATGTGAACGTTCTCCTACAAAACAAAAGAATGAGATCAACCATGGAATCAAGGAAGACTAGCTAATACAAAAAACAATATATTCCCCACCTTTAAACCAACTTATGAGAGAGTATTAGGTTTATTGAAAAATAATGAGATGACTGTAGGTGAGTGTCTTAAGAATACATATGCTAATTCAAAATAGAAGAGTATGATCTGTATGTGAGAGCACATAATATGAAGTCATGCAACATAACATGTTAGCAATAGAATGCATAATTTGAATTAGGAAACCAAAAAATAATCAGCCACAACCTCATCCAAGACATGCAATAGAGCATTAAGCCATGCAACCAAGTAGGATCATCAAGCACTTTGGAATCACCAAAAGGTCTGAAAACAACATGTCAAGTCCATCATACAAATGTCAACAAATATAATAGTCCAATAAGCATTATGAAGACATTTGAAATCACCAGATTGGGAGGAATAGTCAACATCCATCAAAGACAACCATCCATCAAGATAAAACCCCCAACTCCTTCAAAGTAGGCAAAGGGATAGCATTAGGTTCAAGTGGTAGAGGCTTAGGCAATAGGATTGAAATTTTAGTAGGGGACCCCTTTCCTTTCGCTTGTAAAATAAAAAGTAAAGGTGGGCTGTTGCAGCCACAACAAATGACAACACACTAGAAGAATCAATTATCTATGTCAATAGAAATCTAGGGCCTGTACTTCATATCTGAATTTTAAAGATAAGTTCAACAAACTATAGACAATTTTCCAATAGTTATGGGTACCACAATGACACCAAAATTTTAAAATATATAACCCAATATTTCTAGTACTTGTAATCTAACACACCTTTTTCAAAGAGCTAATTAATGAGATAAGTTATTTTATTGGATGTACACTTCAAATTAGCTTTGGTTCAACCGTGGGTTTTCACTTTTAAAATAAGCAAACATCTACATAAGTGTGTTCCTCATCTCTCTTTTCCTTGCATTGCTTCGCTGCCAACGAGCGTCCAGAGCCCCGACAAAGTTTCCTTGGTACCATACAAGCATAGCCCCGCTGCCAACAGGTGTCCATAGACTCGAAGGGTTTAGTTGTACTTCTCACACTATTAATAGTGTTTTCAACTTCCTTTTCATTTCAAAACATGCTCACCCTTTTAGATTTTAGATATTGATATGCATATGCACATAGGGTGTGAATAAAGCAAGGTGATACGAGAGTAGTTTTGATTCGTTGAGTAGATGTTATGAAATTTAGTTTAACCCGTAGGTCTCTCCAAAAACCATCATAGAATTTGCCATCTTATTAATTTGAAGTGGATGGAGATTGAAGAAAAGAGTGGATAGACACTTTCCTATACTTATGGGTTATCCTGCTACGCTTAGCGGGCACATGTGTTCCACCACAAATATCAATCCATACCTACAACTAAGAACATGATAAATGTTCGTTTAGATTGAGCAACCCATGCATCTTATGACTTATAAGAAAAAATATCCAGTATGTGACAAAAATTGACCAACCCCTTCACCAAAATTTAAAGGGAAATCCTCAAGGAAGACTAAGAGTCAAATCAAATCAGGGAAATACTAGTAGTCAAATCAAAGTATGGGAGGAATCTGCATTAAAAAAAAAAAAACTGAAATTAGAAGTGAATTCATGACAAGAAAACTAAACTAAAAGGAAATTTGAAGCTAGAATGCCAGTCATCAAAAGGATGAAAACTAGATGAAAAAGCTAAGAAGAGAAAACAACAACGAGTAATAAATATGGCAGTAGCAACATAAGAAGTTTTTTCGGTGGATAGTTGACAGTAAGCCAAGGGAAATCATCAATCAAGAAAAGTTAGCTAATTAATATCAAGCCCAATGAAAAGATTCCCAGAGTTTCTGATTTGAAATGAAAACAAACCAGAGTATGAGAATTGATTATATAATGGAAAATATTTTTCAACACAATTCTCAAATCCAATTGTCATATACAATTTTCTTTTTATTTGGTGCGACAAAACAATTATGGAAATCAAGAAACATGTGTTAATGTAGATGCTCAATCAAAACAGATTTTCGAAAACCAATTTCATGAAATGGTCCATAAACCCATATGCTCTCAAGATTTCTTGACATAAGCAATTCCTTTGAAATTTTCAAAACACCGAACTTTCCAATAACATAAATTACATTTCTCACCAAAGTGTCATTTTCTCTTTTCCATAAAAGATAATTATTAATACCAAATTCATTTTGATAATGCAAAGAAATATCACAACTATGGAGGTTATCAAAATAGTCATGAAAAGGATTTCAAATATCAATTAGATCAGAAACCAATATGTGAGTAAATAAATGTGAATATATTTCTAATCAGCTAATAAGTTGGTGACAATCTTGATTTATCAATCCAAGAATATTGCAAAGGAATCTGAGCATTCAAGTTTCAGATTAACACTTCTCTATGTTTCTTTCATTCCAAGAGAAAAATTCAGTGTTGTTGGTTGCAAAAGCCATTTTCCCAACTTGCATAACAAAAGATAAATGTGTGATCAACTCTTAGACAGTTTGGGAAGAAATCCTCCTCTTATTTAACTGGCTTATTGAAATGAAAGTTAATTAAATTGAAACGTAATGACTGGAATTAAAACTAATTATAGAAAAATCACGCTAAACTAAAATAAACTTGAACTAAGTTGGTTGTCATAAAACTCTATGTGAAATCCAGTGCAATTATCAAGTATCATCCACTATGCATTCAACCAAGTATCACAACCTTCTTCTTGAGCGATAATCACTAGGTGCTTTCCCACATTTTCCCCTTCAACAAGAGACATAGAGTTATTGATTGTTACAAGGTTTGGATCTCTAGAAAGAATGTCCTATTCCTGAAATCAGAGTCAATCAAATTAAGCAAACAAAACCATAAGACTTAAATCCCATTTATCATCTAAAGATACCAATCCACCAACAAACATTAGTCATAAAAAATATGATTCAAAACTTATCAACATTGTACCCCAAGGAATGCATTTCCTTTGATTATGAATAAACTTCTTTTTTGGGTTTGAGGAGTGCTAAAGAGTGTGAGTCCAGTAGATTGATAAGTTATATCCCACAAGGAAATGACATCTTGAAAAATCACCATTAGGGATAAAACGTAAATGATGAAGATTTGAAATTGGAATCTTAGAAGTTACATTGACATATTTCATGAAGGTATTTACAACTCCCAAGAATTTTGAATAGATTCAACATGATATAAGTGTAAAGTTCTGAGCCATGATAAAAATAAGATTTATCAAGAATGTAACTTTAATGGGTAACCCAAAATCAAGAAACCTAAATGACGAAAAGATATTGTTGAAGAAAATATTAGGTCTGAAAATCCATTGAATGGACAGTGGTGAGATTGAGTCTTTGATCAATCAGTAGAAAGATTAGTTCCCAAGTAATTTTTGAAAAATACATAAACAAAGATATTTAAATGACCACACTGTCTTGAATTGTCAAAAAATGCATCTAGACAATGTGAATGAATGTCTCTTGCTGTTGTGTATGAAAGGAAGCTTGAATGAAAAAATATGCAAGATAAAAGATGAAACTCATTCTTGAAAAATAAACCGAACAGAGCGTAAGATATGTGCAACTAGTGCTTAGAAATCAAAGCTAAAAATGCTAACAAAAAAGATCTAAAATGAAATAAAAAAAATCAGCTAAGTTCATTATGCTAAAAAGGTCTAAATAGAAAAATCATGTTGGATGAAAGTGGCCAAAGAAAATAGTGGATGTGAAAGAAAAGATTTGGATAACTCCAAACCCAAGAAAACAGTAATCATCTCAGGAGATTACAAGGATTGGGAGTGGCTTGAATTTCAGATGGGCATATTTTTAATACTCATAATTTAATATTAATATGTATGGGACAACAAAATCAACATCGTAATCAATTTCATCAAGCAAAAGATTTCGGTTAGAATCATATTCATATGATTGAATATATTTGAGTGCTCGTTTTCATTCCAAAAGTGTAATGCCCATATATTACTAAGGGTCATTAAGTTTCCTAAACATTTTAAGAAAGTAAATTGAAACAAAACTTCATAACATAATATTGACTTTTATAACAACAACTTCAGTAACTTGGATTTATCAATAAATACTAAATGATTTACAGTATGAATTAAATACATAACTTAACAAGTACCTGGATCTGATGCTAATTTCTGTTGCCTCTTTGCTTTGTTGCTGCCTTTCTGCTCCCTGCTACACAGATCAACCCTGCCACAAACAGGAAAATAACTGCCCAAAACTACTGTCCTCCCTGCCAACTAGGAAAACTACCTAGCTCCATGATATCTACGGATATCCTGGCCCTCCGTGCCCAAAACCTCCAACAACTTGGTGCCTCCCCTGATCAAAAGCCACAGTCCAGAACACTCTGTTCCTTGCTCCCAGCAAGCCAATAGTCCACAAAGAATACAACAGGCTCATAGCCAATACCACAGTGCACAGCAAATACCACAGTGCATAGAAATTCTGCTCACCGCACAATGCAATGGCTCTTGGCCAATACAACTGGCTCAGCAATACAGTCCGCAACATCCATCCCCGCCGAATGGTGCGCCCATCCCCTATTCCTCCCTGTCGACTAACGCAATTACTCCACAACCTCCCCCCGTCCTCCGTCCTGCGTCCCCCTTTAATATTTTATCGTCTTGGGATTTCTGGGCTATCCCGCTCTGCATACGCCACCCCCTGGGCATACGCAACTCTTATTATATCTTTTCTTTTTGATCTCTTAAATTTATGTCACAGGTCATTAAATGTGATCAATAGTTAATTTATTAGTTTGTTAACTACAATCATCCCTTAATTAAATCTTACTTAATAATCTTTATCCATTTATCGATTTAGGGTCGTTGCATACTCCCACCCTTCAAGAAACTTCGTCCCGAAGTTTAAAGTATCTGATGGTACAAAGGAAAAGAGCATGGTTCGTACATTCACAACAAGTAATTGCATTAACAGTAAATAAGTCAAGAAAGCTCATACATACTAGTGTATATGTACAAGAAATGCATGTGTAGCTAGTACATGCAAGTCTCAGGCATGTACTAATAATCAAACTGTCATCCTTTAGTGATTTATGCATGCAGTCAATTCAGTCAGCAAGACTAGTCTTTTATAAAAGACAACAATTAATCAATTGTTTAAAAATTTCTTTAATCACAATTATCCGGTTTAACAATTTTATTTTACACCGCTGTAGTTTAGTTAATGAATATTCATATATACACATTCTCTTTTTTTTTTGAAGGGACGGCATCACATTCCACCACAAGACAGATCTCCATATATCTCAACTATTCTACTCATCCTTCCTTCCTAACCTACTTCCGTCTCCCATCCTATCCGTCCTCTGCTAGACTATCTTGGAGCGCCAACTATATTGGCCTAACTCCAAATAGAACCCGTAAGTGGAAGTGTTGCTATATTGACCAAGCTTCCCTAGCAGGCAACTGACAGTCCTCATCACACGTCTGGGGAGCGTGAACCAGCACCGTCCTCCCAGGACTTCAGGTTTTGGAGGATACACGGTGGGAAACACCTCCACCCCTCCTAACAGAACCAGGGTCAACACCCTATAATGGAGGATACACGGTGGGAAAAGCCTCCACCCCT
>ML780384.1:325094-356587 GCA_009831015.1 Picea engelmannii
GTGGAAGTCCTCCCCCTGAATCCCTTGATGCTTCTGGATTACCCATTCCAGATGGTGGGGGTTCCACTTCAGTCCCTGCTGGTTGGCGTCCCTTTAAAGTCTCGTTGATGGCTTCTAACGAGCGTAGTATGAGAGCTAGTTCGGGCAATGGTGCTGGTGGTGCTGGTGGCGTGGGTGGCGCCCGTGATGTCGCTCCCCGACCTCGACCTCTTCGAGTCCTGGCCATCTAGTATGAATTAACCTGCATCACCCAAGGCTATCAGGGTGACTTCCAGGATGTTTCAAATTGGCACTACTCAAACTTAGAAACAGGGTTAGGCGTAAGTTTTCTTTACTTGTCTATAAACAGACATTACTCCATAAGGGGAATTGGCTTGGTTTTGGGTTAGGATTTAGCATCTAAGCTTGGTCAACATCGAACTTTAAGGTAGGCTAACCTTACACTTTAATAACATAGTTTAATTAAAATTATTATTTACATTAATTTAATCCATTTTAACTTTATAATTTTATTCATCTCTACGTATGCATGTAGTTAGGTGCATATACTTTATCTTCTGTATTGCTCATGACCCTTGGCTCCTAATTGCCAAATCCCTACTTGGGTTTCGGGGCTTCCTTATGCTCGCTGCCGAGAGTCTCCTGCCCTCACGGATTCCAGATCTCCGATATGTTCCTAGCACTTTAGCCCCTAAGCTATGCTCGTGATCCACATGACCTTGCCTTGTGATCGCAACTTTATTCCTTATCGGGATTTCGGATATCGCACTATCAATCTACATGAATCTCGTGCCTACGGAATTCCCGATATCCCGATGCCCGATGAGCCTCTTCCTTGCGTGTTAGCCTTTCCGGCTACACCGAGGTCCATGTGACCTGCACCTATGTGACCATAGTCCTAACTCCTGTCGGGATTCGGGGTTTCCCACAACAAAGATTCGACGCATATTGAATCCCGAATCCCCGATCTCCGATTTCGCGATATAATTAAGTCTTAATTAAACAGTCATTAATTAATCCTTAACGAAGGTTTAAGTGTTAAGTTAATTACGTCGGGCCTTCGGGGTTCACGAGTTCTCCTGACGTGATTTTCTCGTCACCGAGAATCTCGAAATGCCGAATCCCTATCCCTCGGGATCCCCTGACATGTGTCCTCGTAATGAACGGCTCAGATCTCATCGGGAAATCACGGATCGTGATTTCCTGTTGCACAATTTCCTTACCCTCGAAAACTCCGAAGAACAAAACTCCGTCGGTGCTCGATCCTTTTCCACCTGTCCTCGCAGATGGACGGTCCTGATTGTACCGGGATTTTCCTACGGGTTTCCCGACTCTTCCCAGATGACGGACACCTATCCTTCACTCTGACTCTAGTGGTCCCACCATTCTTACGTCACCGTCGGGATATCGCTGATTGCGATTCCCAGCGACGCAGTTTCCTTATCTTCGAAAACCCCGATTTCCTGATCCACGACTCTACAGGATCCTATGACACGCGTCCTCGCACAATGGACGGTCCAGATATGATAGGGAAATCACGTATTGCGATTTCAATATGCATGAGTCTCATCTCTCGAAACCCTGATTTCCTGATCCCCGACTCTACGGGATCCCCTGACACGCGTCCTGCACAATGGACGGTCCAGATCTGATCGGGAAATCGCGTATCGCGATTTCAATATGCATGAGTCTCATCTTCGGAAACCCTAATTTCCCGATCCCCGAATCTACAGGATCTCCTGACACACGTCCTGCACAATGGACGGTCCAGATCTGATCGGGAAATCACGTATCGCAATTTCAATATGCATGAGTCTCGTCTCCGAAAACCCCAATTTCCCGATCCCCGACTCTACGGGATCTCCTGACACGCGTCCTGCACAATGGATGGTCCAGATCTGATCGAGAAATAACGTATCGCGATTTCAATATGCATGAGTCTCGTCTCTGGAAACCCCGATTTCCCGATCCCCGATGACTCCTCTTGTGCACGCTAGGGCTTAAACCCCACGCAACTTGTCTAGATCTAATGGCTGACGAGATTTCGTCCGAGATCTGACGGCGCAGATTCGTTCTCCCGTGTGACATACATCTTTTCTTTGAGATAATGATTAATTTGCATGAAACATCACGTAATGTAAAAAGTTCTCTCTTTGGCACGTTTGAAATTTTATAAGGGTCTATGGTTCTTGAAATTTTCACATTATTACAATCGTCGAGGCTTAATATAGGCAAATAGTTCACACTATTCCTGTGCGATACAAATATGCTAAGTTTCCTTGTTCCGACTGCGCATCGACAGTTCCCCACTTAGGTAAGTTCGAGGTAAAGTAGGCATGTTCAAGGTCCCGCAAATGTCTTTTTCATTTTATTTAGTATGGTTTACGTAATTATTGAATCTCACCAGTTTCAAGCCTTCCAGAGAAGCTTCCCTCGACATTTTCATCGGTTTCAGGTGTCTATTCTACCCGAAACTTCATTAACATCATTGCCCAAATAAAATTTACATTATGACTTCTCTTTTCCGTGCTCAATAGTTTGGATACCATACTGTATCATGTATCAGTTCCATTTAGTCAAACTGAACACGTATCTCCTACAGGTTAAGCGTGGTTGGAGTTAACACTCTTGGTTTCGGCCCTTAGGCCCTAGATTTTGAACTAAGACGCTCTGATACCATATGTAATGCCCATATATTACTAAGGGTCATTAAGTTTCCTAAACATTTTAAGAAAGTAAATTGAAACAAAACTTCATAACATAATATTGACTTTTATAACAACAACTTCAGTAACTTGGATTTATCAATAAATACTAAATGATTTACAGTATGAATTAAATACATAACTTAACAAGTACCTGGATCTGATGCTAATTTCTATTGCCTCTTTGCTTTGTTGCTTCCTTTCTGCTCCCTGCTACACAGATCAACCCTGCCACAAACAGGAAAATAACTGCCCAAAACTACTGTCCTCCCTGCCAACTAGGAAAATTACCTAGCTCCAGGATATCTAGGGATATCCTGGCCCTCCGTGCCCAAAACCTATAGCAACTCGGTGCCTCCCCTGATCAAAAGCCACAGTCCAGAACACTCCGTTCCTTTCTCCCAGCAAGCAAACAGTCCACAAAGAATACAACAGGCTCATAGCCAATACCACAGTGCACAACAAATACCACAGTGCATAGAAATTCTGCTCACCGCATAATGCAATGGCTCTCAGCCAATACAACTGGCTCAACAATACAGTCCGTAGCATCCATCCCCACTGAATGGTGCACCCATCCCCCTCTTCCCGTCCCCTATTCCTCCCTGCCGACTAACGCAATTACTCCACAACCTCCCCTTGTCCTCCGTCCTACGTCCCCCTTTAATATTTTATCGTCTCGGGATTTCTGGGCTATCCCGCTCTGCATACGCCACCCCCTGGGCATACACAACTCTTATTATATCTTTTCTTTTTGATCTCTTAAATTTATGTCATAGGTCATTAAATGTGATCAACAGTTAATTTATTAGTTTGTTAACTGCAATTATCCCTTAATTAAATCTTACTTAATAATCTTTATCCATTTATCGATTTAGGGTCATTACAAAAAGAAATTAAATAATATCTTCATTTTAATATATTCCACTTGTAAGATGAAAACATGCTTGGACAAGATTTGACATGATGATCATGCATGAAATCAGTGAACTAAAAATCACCCAACACATGGAAGAAATTTGAGAATAAAATGAAGTAAAATTTTCCCATATCAAAATTAAATTGAAAAATCCAATCAAGGGAAAATTAGTGGTCAAGCCTTCTATTTCTCTCCACCTCTGCTGAGAATCCAATTATTGATCAACCAATAGTAATGAAAAGAAAATGAAAACATAAAACTAATTAAAAACTACAAATAAAAACTAAACTATGCAAAGAAAGACACTAGTCTATCTACCCTACTCCTTTCCTACGCTAGTAATGGCTGAAAAATGAGCTATGTAAAGTCTTAATGCCAATGTATCCATCCAAGAAATACCAAGCTTGCAAACACATGTTCAAGACAAAATATTAGTGATAGAGCTTGGAATAAGAATTGACTAAAAGTATGAAAAATTAACTCATGATAAACTCTATTCACCATATTAAATATATGATAATGATAATTCATGGGAGATCGTTCCAAGTAAAATGTCTCCAACCATGCTTCAATTTTATTGTAAAATCTTGTTGGCCCTTGAACAAGTTTTGAGGATCCTTGGTCATGTTTGACCTACTTTTGGGACTTCGACAGGCTATCGAAGGCGGAGTGCAAATCGAAGCAAAGCTAGCGGGATCTCGGCCCCTTTTTAGGGATTTTTGGGTTTTGGGATTATGTAACGGGTATGGGGATGTCGGCCCATGGGTTTACCCATGTTTAGGCCTCTTTTGTAATGTATAAATAGAAATCTAGGCAATGTAAGTAAGGGGTGTATGTATGCTAAGTGCAAAGGCACAAGTCTGTGATACCAAGTGCTAAGTGCAAGTGATAGTGTACATGCTTTGTGCATGCCTTGTGAGACTTGCAAGGCTAAGTGCAACTAACTATAAGCAATTGAGTAGAAGATTTGTGCTGTAACCTAGCTCAGGGAAGGAGGATCTAGTGAGGTGTGCACAGATCTCCTGTCCTATGTGGAGGAGGATCTTTTGGCTCTGTGCATGTAGCTGATTGACCGAAGATAATGAAAGAGAAGAAGATTTGGTGGATGTAGCCCCAGGGCTGGGGGTGAACCACATATATCCTGTGTTGCTATGCTTTGTGCGATGTATTGATGTGTTTATGTGTTTACTTGCTTAAGTTCTTTGATATAGATGAATGATAGATAGATCTATTAATGCTTTGTGCTTAATAATATGGATGAATGCTAGATATAACCTACGTGAATGTGCTTAGTGATTGAACATACTATATCTGGGTGAAAACTGCGATGCTCTGTAATTAGGGTTTTATCTGCGAAGTAGATACTGGTTAAATATTGATGAACTATAACTACTAAGTGCTTTGTTAAGGTGTTGTAATCAGATTATTGTCCCAGCTAAGGTTGAAAACATATGAGTCCTACAACCACCCCTACCTCTACCTCGGATGAGACTTCATATGCTTCGCAGGTGTTTTTGAAAGGGTCAGTAGTTAGGGTTTTGTTGGTGTGCTCTTGAGTGTTGAACCTTGGGTCTACCTCTGTGCCAACAAATGGTTCCGTTGCTGGGACCTGAAACTGTGATTGCTGAGAATTGAAGAAAATAAATCTTTGTGCGTAGATTTGTTTCTTTAGTGCACAGTAGTCTACTTAAATTGTTAAGCTCTGTGCTAAGAAGAAAAGTCAGATCTGAAGAAAAGAGGTAAGATCTGAAGGCTTTGTGCTTTGTTAAAGGTAAGGACAGTGAAAAGTTTTGATTGGAAAATGAAAGATAAGTGGAAATTTTTATTTCAAAAGTATTGATCTAGGTATGTTTGATAAATTTTGTCCTAGCTTGAAAAGTAGGGCACAACTAGATGAAAGAAGGTTTGATATGAGTAGATCTGATAGAAATAATGAAAGATATGTTTTTCCTATGCATATAAAGAATGTTTGGACTAACAAATGGATGTAGGAACCTAGAAAGAATTTTTTGCAGGTTAGCTACTATGATCCTAGTGCGCAGTACAGGAAAGGATGGGGATCATTTCAAAGAAAAAAAAAATTAACTCTTTGTTATAATTGCAGAAGACTGGGACATCTTGGTAAGGAATTCCCTGGTAGAAGACCTAGTTGTCTTTGTTGTCAAGCTATGGGTCATGAAGTTTTGGATTGCCCTAGAATGATTACTAAGGTTGAAAGAATGAATATGAGACAAGACAACCCTGAGGAAGATCAAGAAACTAAGGCCACGACAGAACCCCAGAAAGAATCAAAGACTGTATTACTGCAAATGAAAGAAACCTTGAATGATCATCAAAATATCAACTTATTAGAGATCTTCAAAGAAAAAGAGTGCATAGAAACAAGAATATGAGACTTCCACATAGACTATGTTCTAGATGAGGAAACACAGGTGAATATTATGACAGAAAGAACCTAGGAAATTTTAGGAAAGCCTACTATGATTCCTTCATTAGGAGGAATAGGATTATTTAGAGGAAAGATGATAACTCTATGTGGAAGACTCACCTAGATAGTTATGAGTGCTCATGGAAATACGACAGAGGAAGATTTTGAGGTTGTTAAATTTATTGAGAAAAATGCCCCATTTGCTATGTTATTAGGAAAACCTTGGATTGAGAGAAACCAGACTAGAAGAAAAGAAGAGGAAGTCTTAGAACAAAGGAAGCAAGAATTAAAATATTTCATGACTAGGAGGATAGCGCACTTGATTGAAGAACAGGAGAATAGATCAGAGCTATTTAAAACTAGAAACTTGGATGTCGAAGTTGAAAAAACACAAGAAGATTCACAGAAGAACAGAGCACCTACCCCAGATAGAGAATAAGTATTTCCCTTGAACCCTACGAAAGAATCTCAATAACGCTAAGTTGCTATGCCAAGAGGAGATAAGAATCAGAATGGGAAGTGGACCTAGTAATGCATATCACAGGGAAAAAGACTAGAAATCTCAGTAAGAAGAAAACGAAGCTAGAAAAACTATAGGAGGTTCCCGAGGGAACTTCGTAGAAGGAAGGTTTGGAAAACTGGAACTTCACCGGGATATTAGGACAACACAACATGGAACTTTTCCATGGCAGAGAAATATATCCATTGAAAGAATTATAACGTTAGCCCGACGCCCCAAATGATTAGAACAATAGTTATGACCAGAAAGCTCATCATCGGACCGTTGGGACTGCACTGTAATGGACATAACTACATTGATGAAGGCCTCTTGTCCTTTGGAGAAGATCCGTTACATCACTGTCTACTTATTCTGTCGACTGTTGCATTGAGAACACTTTTGTGAATTGTATTTGAGCCAACAAGAGAACTTGTGGCTACCACGCTATGTTTATTGAGATTGATACCTATTCCATTGCTTTGAACATTCATTCATCCACCTGAGTTATCTGATCTAAGAATGTATGTCAGATGAGCTCAGTGCCGCAGAGAAAGTCTTCGAAAAAGTTCTAATCGACCTTATGGTAGAGAGATTGATGTCCATAGGAGTTCAAGCTTCAACGACGCAAGGAGTGCAAGCCTCCTCATCAAGTTCTCGCGGATCCGAACCATCCCACATTGCAGATGAGAAAAGAACCAAGCACAGAGATGACTTAGCGAATGCGAAGTTAATCCCATCTGTTCTTCTAGATTACATCCCACCTCTAGCCGGCCCAGTGAATTGTGACAGTGTCCCGAGGGACTTCGACTACACAGTCATCACGACATGCCTCCCAAAGGGGATACACACAGTCATACCACTATTGGAGAGGATTCCAACCTTAAATATCAATGACTATAATCTATTGTACTGCAAGACCTACAACATGCTCGTGCCTCACAAGTACTTGACTAAGATGAAGGGAAAGAGATCGATGATCATTCCCTAGCCATGGACCATGAACATCGCACAGTCCACTATCCTTAATGTCATGAAAATTCCACACTTTGGAAGGCACTAAGAGGTTAACGCGTGCATTAAGTGCCCATTGTCGTGTTTCCACGATGGTTATTTATGGTTAGACAAGTGTATTACCGTTGATCTGGAGCTGATCCATAGGATCACTAGATTGAGCATGCAAGGACTTGATCCAAAGGACTTCTACCCAGGGAAGGCTAAAGATCGCACCCTAGCATAATGGATTAAAGACATATATGGCAATGTAGAGAAGGGGACGCGAGGCTACAAGGTAGCCTCCATTCAGAATGGTGTAGTGCGCCTCGCTTGCTAGTTGATTGTTGGTATTCTAGTCCGAAAGAACAGACCCATTCAGGCCACTGGGTTTGTGGTTGACCTCACAGGAAAATGAGTGGAGGGATTTCAGATGAATTAGGAAAAGTACTTAGTCAATCAGCTAGAATTCGATTGCTGCGAAGCTCAGGATCAGGGCTACGAGTTCCACTTTAGCTGGCTGCTGATCCTCATCACGTTTACAGATTAGGAGATGCCGGAAGGTGCGACCTTCCTAGACATTGAGCCATTCGAACCACTTGCTGCGAAGTTTACCATGCTCTAGTACTCGAGGGACATGGGAAACCAGTGGCATTCAAACATAGTATTCCATATCTACTACCTATAGCTAAAAAGGGCTATCGAATCGTTCCCTTGGATGACAGCAAACACTCTGGACATGTTCATACCCCCTATGAAGTTTCACATAGATAGGCATTTCATATATATCACTGAGCACGCAGATGAGAATAAAGAAGAGCTTCATTCATACTATAAGCTCACTGAGGAGGACCTAGAAGAAATCACTAAGGAATGGCCTACGGAGTTCCTTATACCAGTCGCTAAGGCAGAATTGTTCGACCCAAACCTCATTGGAAGCCTAGTAGTTTCCCGCAAGGATTATAATGCACCCAACAGTAGCAGAAGGAAGAAAAAGGAAGATGTACAGGAACTGAGCAGCGCCTCAGAAGAGACTGCCTCAGATTCATCTAGCAGAGGAGGAGGTGACAAAGTGGAAAAAGAGGAGAAATAATAAAAATAAGGGGAAGAAGATAAGCAGGAGCAAAGTGAAGTAACCCCGCCATGGAACTCCCTTGATGACATAGATCCATCGAAGAAAAGGAAGGTTTCCCCCATGAAACCTACATCGTGGAAGAAATCCAAAGCAAGAAAGATGAAGCTTCAGACTATACTCACGATCGATGACTTTGATTTCATCATCGCAGCCATATCAGATGCTTCACAGGAAATTTTGCAGAACAACAAAGCCAAGCAAGAAGCCTTGTATGACAAAATCATGACAGAGCTGAGAGGGTTATAGTAGACCCTTCACTCCAGCCGAGTAGTATCCACTATGCCCCCGCCATCAGAAGAATCGGATTCGGGAGATGAGCTTGCCCAACTTCGTGGACTAGATGATGTGA
The DNA here is from genome assembly GCA_009831015.1 of Picea engelmannii. Taxonomy (NCBI): domain Eukaryota; kingdom Viridiplantae; phylum Streptophyta; class Pinopsida; order Pinales; family Pinaceae; genus Picea; species Picea engelmannii. Next base: position 334,120 of record ML780384.1, read on the forward strand.
TCGAAGCCTGCCTTTGTCGAGCGCAAGAAGAGAAAGAATAGGCCACAGTGGCCCTAAATCAAGGACAAGAGGAAATGGTGGAGCAACGTTGAGTTGCGCAGCAAGAGAAGTCTTCCTTCCAAACTAATTTTTAAGAATATAGAGCGCAAATCTAGCAGGAGAAAGAGCAGTTGCTCGTGGAGCAAGTTAGAATAAGAGAAGCAGTTAGCAGAACACTTCGTTGTTAGTAGTCGAAAGGATGAAGTGATCCCAAGAACAGCACACTTCTCAATAGCAGGTCCACACCATTCAGAGTAGAGTAATGGAAGTGACTCACTATTCACAGGATGAGGCTTGTCAATTATTCCTAGAGATTGAAGGTGGAGGAGTAGAATTGGAACAAGTCGTCACTACAACCGAACAACATTTAGAGGGACCTGTCAATGAAGCAGTTATCCAAGAGTTTTCTAAGCAGGAGGCCTTGGCACAACAACAGGTCGAAGCAGCTCAGTGCTTTTGAAGTAGAGCTATCAAGACCAGAGTGACTCGATACGAGTCACATGAGAGTGTTGGGGGCTTGTTCTCCCTTGACCAAGTTTTGAGGATCCTTGGTCATGTTTGAACTACTTTTGGGACTTTGACACACTGTCAAAGGTAGAACGCAAGTTGAAGTAGAGATCATAGGATCTCGACCCATTTTTAGGTATTTTTGGGTTTTGGGCTTATGTAACAGGTATGGGGATGTCGGCCCATGGGTTTACCCATGTTTAGGCCTATTTTGTAATGTATAAATAGAAATCTAGGTGATGTAAGTAAGGGGTGTATGTATGCTAAGTGCAAAGGCACAAGTGTGTGGTACCAAGTGCTAAATGGAAGTGATAGTGTACATACTTTGTGCATGTTATGTGAGACTTGCAAGGATAAGTGCAAGTGACTATAAGAGATTGAGTAGAAGCTTTGTGCTGTAACCTAGCTTGGGGAAGGAGGATCTAGTGAGGTGCGCGCAGATCTCCTGTCCTATGCAGAGTAGGATCTTGTGGCTAAGTTCATGTAGCTGATTGACCGAAGATAATAAAAGAGAAGAAGAGTTGGTGGATGTAGCCCCGGGCTGGAGGTGAACCACATATATCTTGTGTTTCTATGCTTTGTGCGATGTATTGATGTGTTTATGTGTTTACTTGCTTAAGTGCTTTGATATAGATGAATGATAGATAGATATGTTAATGATTTGTGCTTAATAATATGGATGAATGCTATATCTAACCTATGTGAATGTGCTTAGTGCTTGAATATTCTACATCTGGGTGAAAACTGTGATGCTCTGTAATTAGGGTTTTATCTGCGAAGTAGAGACTGGTTAAATAATGATGAAGTGTAACTACTAAGTGATTTTTTAAGGTGTTGTAATCACAGATCGGTGTCCCAGCTAAGGTTGTAGACATTTGATTCCTGCAACCACCCCTACCTCTACCTTGGGTGAGACTTCATCTGCTTCGTAGGTGTTTCCGAAAGGGCTGGTAGTTAGGGATTTGTTAGTGCGCTCTTGAGCATTGAACCCTAGGTCTGCCCATGTGCTCTGTTGGCCCTTGACCAAGTTTTGAGGATCCTTGGTCATGTTTGACCTACTTTTGGGACTTCAACAGGTTGTCGAAGGTGGAGTGCAAGTTGAGGCAGAGATCATGGGATCTCGACCCCTTTTTAGGGATTTTTGGGTTTGGGGCTTATGTAACGAGTATGGGGATGTTGGCCCATGGGTTTACCCATGTTTATGCCTCTTTTGTAATGTATAAATAGAAAGATAGGTGATGTAAGTAAGGGGTGTATGTATGCTAAGTGAAAAGGCACAAGTGTGTGATACCAAGTGCTAAGTGCAAGTGATAGTGTACATGCTTTGTGCATGCTGTGTGAGACTTGCACGACTAAGTGCAAGTGATTGTAATAGATTGAGTAGAAGCTTTGTGCTGTAACCTAGCTTGGGAAGGAGGATCTAGTGAGGTTCACATAGATCTCCTGTCCTATGCAAAGTAGGATATTGTGGTTATGTGCATGTAGCTGATTGACTGAAGATAATAAAAGAGAAGAAGAGTTGGTGGACGTAGCCCCAGGCTGGGGGTGAACCACGTGTATCCTGTGTTTCTATGCTTTGTGCGATGTATTGATGTGTTTATGTGTTTACTTACTTAAGTGATTTTATATAGATGAATTCTAGATAGATCTGTTAATGCTTTGTGCTTAATAATATGGATGAATGCTAGATCTAACTTATGTGAATGTGCTTAGTGCTTGAATATGCTAGATCTGGGTGAAAAATACGATGCTCTGTAATTATTGTTTTATCTGCGAAGTAGATACTGGTTAAATACTGATGAGCTGTAACTACTAAGTGCGTTGTTAATGTGTTGTAATCACAGATCGATGTCTTAGCTAAGGTTATAGATATCTGATTCCTGCAACCACCCTTTCCTCTACCTCAGGTGAGACTTCATCTGTTTCGCAGGTGTTGCCGAAAGGGTTGATAGTTACGGTTTTGTTGGTGCGCTCTTGAGCGTTGAACCCTAGGTTTTCCCCTGTGCCAACAAATGGTTTCTTTGTTGGGACGAGTGAATCAGGACGAGTCACAGGTGAGTGTTGGGGGCCTGTTGGCCCTTGACCAAGTTTTGAGGATCCTTGGTCATGTTTGAACTACTTTTGGGACTTTGAGAGGCTGTCGAAGGTAGAGCATAAGTTGAAGTAGAGATCGTGGTATCTCAGCCCCTTTTTAGGGCTTTTTGGGTTTTGGGATTATGTAACGAGTATGGGGATGTCATCCCATGGGTTTACCCATGTTTAGGCCTCTTTTGTAATGTGTAAATAGAAAGCTAGGCGATGTAAGTAAGGGGTGTATTTATGCTAAGTGCAAAGGCACAAGTGTGTGATACCAAGTGCTAAGTGCAAGTGATAGTGTACGTGCTTTGTGCATGTTGTGTGAGACTTGCACGACTAAGTGCAAGTGACTATAAGAGATTGAGTAGAATCTTTTTGTTGTAACCTAGCTCGGGGAAGGAGGATCTGGTGAGGTTGATCAGGGGATCAAATTTTGCTAAAAAATTCAAAGTGCTCAGAATCACTTCAAGTCGAATGAGAGCGTAGGCCTCGTCATTGCAAACCCAACGCAACTCGTTTTGTCTCAAACGAACGTCGGGAGCGAGAGATATCGCGATCTGTTCGGATTGTCAAACATGCAAAAAAAAGGGACGCTGACTGTGCAGTCCATACAAGATGACGTGGCAGGGGCCATATGATGATGTGGCAAAGACCATACGACTGTATGCTGATGTGGCATGTGATGACATGGTAGTTTTTGATTGGCAGATGTGGTCAAATTGTGGTGTGACACGTGGCATCATTTTTGGTTAATGGTATGGTGCCACATGGCACCCCGTTATTGGTTATGGGTTGTTATTTAAAATTTTATGAGGTCCATAGTGGTCAAACCCCAGACCTCCCCACCGTTGTAAAGCCTTAACAAAGTCTGCCCGACCAATACACCACCGATTGTTCCTTGTTATATGAGTGGGGTTAAATCAATTTAAATTTGTATTGTTTATTGTTTGGCACGGGGGTTGGGCTGGGGCTTAGCCCCAACCCGTGGTTATAGCATACATACCATATGACCATGTCATATGCCTCCGATACAACGGGCGGGCACACGTTTTGGGTTTTACATTGTGGTTTAAAATGGTTGAAACGACCCGCCACATGTAACGGTTCTATTTGCCTATGGGACGGAGCCTTTTTAAAAAGAGTGAGGTCATATGACCTTCATGTGCCCAAGAGCTAGGCGGTTAGGGGCTGGCGTGCCCATAACCGTCCTACAGTTCGCACCGTTTACATGGTTGCATTTGGTGCCAGGTTTTTATGCTTTAAATAGCATGTGTGCTAGGTTGCATGAACAAGGGTGCAATTTGTAGATGCAGAGACAACAAGCTTGAAGGGGGGACTTCCAAGAAGCCTAACTTCTTCGTTTTTTGGCCAAACGAGGTGTTGAAAAAGCCCAGCTAGGGGTTTTTGGATACTCTGAAGCCATTGGAGTAGTCTGTTGGTCAATTTGAGCATTGTAAAGCACGTTTTTGAGCACTTTGAGCAATTAATAATAATGATCCATTGGAAGCTGGATCAGGAGATGTAGCCCAAGAGAGGGGTGAACTCCTTTATCATTTGCTGTGTTTATGTGCTTATGTTCATTGATTATGCTACTGTTTATTTATGTCTTAAATGAGTAAATCCTATTAAATGATGTGTTGCAAAGTTGATCCATTTGCTTTTAACACATAAATTTTACTTGCAAATATTTTCAAGATTTCAAGTCTACTTCATTTTTAGATCAGAGGTGCACGCAGATATCCTATCCTATGCGGAGTAGGATATTGTGGCTCTGTGCATGTAGCTGATTGAATTAAAAGAGAAGAAGAGTTGGTGGACATAGCCCCAGGCTGGGGGTGAACCATGTATATCTTGTGTTTCTATGTTTTGTGCGATGTATTGATGTGTTTATGTTTTTACTTGCTTAAGTGCTTTGATATAGATGAATGATAGATAGATATGTTAATGCTTTGTGGTTAATAATATGGATGAATTCTAGATCTAACCTATGTGAATGTACTTAGTGCTTGAATATGCTAGATCTGGGTGAAAACTGCGATGCTCTGTAATTAGGGTTTTATCTACGAAGTAGATACTGGTTAAATATTGATGAACTACAACTACTAAGTGCTTTGTTAAGGTGTTGTAATCACAAATCGATGTCCCAGCTAAGGTTGTAGACATCTGAGTCCTACAACCACCCCTGCCTCTACCTCAGGCAAGACTTCATTTTCTTCGCAGGTGTTGCTGAAAGGGCCGATAGTTAGGGTTTTTTTGGTGCGCTCTTGAGCATTGAACCCTAGGTCTGCCCCTGTGCCAACAAATCTTGCATTCTATCATAGAATTGATGGAACGAGTTTGATGGAAAGTAGCATACCAAATGAGAATCGTGCATAGAATTTGTATAAAGTGTTCTTGGTGAGAGAATATATGTTCTAACAAAGTTGTGTATCCCTGAAGACAAAACAAAAGAATGAGAGCTTGACATAACCATCGACATAGACCAAAGTGCGTCATTATCTTGGAAAACATCCTTGGACTCATATTTCAAGTAACCAAGTACTTGAGATAGACTAGTGAGATAATAAGATATGCATGGGTTAGGACCAACCATGGTATGAGAGATAATTTTGAAACAATGGTGAGATCCACTAGTATTAACAATATTCAACAAAGGGCTACTTGAACAAGGAGATTCACTATTTATCAAAAATGAAGAAGAGAAAGAAGAAGACATCATTTGATACACATTTTCTATAGAATCCTCTTCATCCCATGAAAAAGGCTGATAAGGATTGGTTATAATTAGATAATGGGAAGAGTCCTTATCCTCTCTAACTTGTAAATGTGCATCACCACCATCAAGTACTTCAACAAGGGTCAACCCCATTAAGTCTATTTGAATAGGACCATGAGTATCTCCCTACAAAGTTAAACAATTAAAGAGATCAAGATATAGATAGAAATAAGTGGAAGAATGAAAAGAATGAAAATATTCTCTAGAACAAGAGGGATTTTCAGAAAGTGACTCCCTAAATGGTAGTTCCTCCTATTTAAAAATATCGTTGGATGATAGTGAATCGGTGTGCTCCACAGTAGGTGTGGTTTGTTGTGTTACAAGAGGAATTCCTTTTATGTTTATTTCTTCTCCTTGAGTGGACAAATCAACATGGATGTCTTGCTCCTGCACAACATGAGGATTTGAAATATATTCCAAAGTATATTCACAGTTAGAAGAGAGGAGAAAATTACAAAAATCGTTATAACAAGAAGTTTCAATAAATGATCCATCAGCAATGGGAAAACATTCTAGCTCTATGTCAGTGACACAAGGAGAATTAGAAACATCATGACCATCCAAATCAAGAGGGACTAATTCCAAATTATCAATGGGCATGGAAGAATTGATTTCATGAGTGTCCAAATTTTTTTCATCCACAAAATGATCAGCATTTAAAGTTTTCTCTGTAGCTTCCTCTTCCACTCCTTGTGATGGAAAATATGAGATAGGATAATGAGATCCTGACATAATCATCGGTGTGACCCGAAGTGCCTCATTATCAACATGAAAACCCTCCTCTTGGGAAACTACAAAAAAATCTGAATTTGAATTTACAACACAAGAGGTCTATTTTTCGTTACAAGGAAAGAAAGGGGGGATGGAGTGGTGAGAGGATACATATTCTTCTTCCAAAAAAGTATTTTATATCTGATCTATATCCCCCACAATAAATAAATATCCAGACATATTAAGTCTGTCCAAACCATTAACATTTTCAACATTTTCATTTAAATCTAAATTAACATGTAAAAGAACATTATAACATGATTTAGATTCTTCATCCATTGACTCATATGTTTCACTAGAAAGAGAAACTAAACATGAAATCAAATCATTGTTAGAGGGCCTATCAACCAAAGGAAACCTATAGCAAAGATGAGAAAATCTGATAATAAAATCTGCAAGAGATTCATCTTTGTTCTTCTTAAGCTCTAAAATTTCTGCACATAAATTATCATAATCATAGTTCTCAAAAACATGCAAAAATTCACGTATAAATTGTTCCCATGTGTGAATAGAGGTGGCCGACAAAGTCTCACACCAACTCTTGACCCAACCTGCAAAAGTGAGAGTGAATAAACTGAAAATGATATTTCTATCAGTAATATTATGAGAACCACAAAATTTCCAGAAATTAAAAGCATGTTCAGATGCATATATTTCACCCTTGCCATCAAATCTTAGTTGCGATAGGAAATGTAAAATATTTCTAGGAGGTTTGGGAGGTACAATACTAGGATAACACCTCCATAAAGGGATATGGGATGTAGCCATTAGTAAATTAAAACAAAAATTAATAAGAAAGACTCCACAGGATCAACTTGTCATCTGACCCTCCTTTTAATTCCATTTCTGTTGACGAGACAAAATGACCCGTTCAATCAAATGAGAGAAAATACCTGATGGAATGTCCCAATCAGACCTACTCTCGTTTGGATTAGCATTTCCTGAAAGTTTATGGGCCTCATTGCTGCTCAGAATTAAAAAAAATAAAGTTGGTAAAGACATTGGACTTCCCCCCAAACATTTCTAACTAATTCTAAGACCAATATAACTAAAGAAAACTAATCTAATCTAACTACTTCTAATCTATCTCGGGAGAAAAACCAATCGAATGAGTACAGAGACAGATAACGATCAGAACCAGAAATAGTTCATGTATTCTAATGGTAAATGAAAGTAATAATGTTGTATATGAACATACAAATATTTGAACAATACATCTATAACATCATTTATGTACTCATGAAGAAACATGTGAAAGGATGAGCAAACATAATAGAGTGCAAAAAAAATTCATACAACATAATCCTATCTACTCAAACAAAAAATAAATGTATAAAGAATAGTCTCTACTACATCTATCCAAACCACAAATTTTTGAAATGCCTCCTACTCTTTATTACTTAGAAGTAAAAATACCATCTGTTGTTACAAAGGGAAAAAGTACATTTTCTCTGCTATCAGTTCTCTTTTATAAGAAAAGAGAAAGACTCTTGAGTTCTCATGGTTATTCATTTCTCTTTCCCCCCAATTTATTTTTTACATTTCAAAACAAATATATGTGGGAGTTACAAATGGAATCCGAAGAGACCCCTCGGTGGTTACTTTTGTCCTCTGGTAGTTTACAAATGATAGTTTTTTAAAAACACTCATTTCCTATGACCATTTGCGTTATCTTTTATTTTTCGAAAGTTTCTGGGTGTTTTTGGCTTTGACTTGTAGAATGTGATCATTGTGTCTTATTCTCCTATGTCTTAGATTTCCATTGAGGTATTTCTGGATCAATTTTGTTTCTTGCAGCTCAATATGTGATGATTTGAAGTCAACATACCTGGTTTTTCATCCGAACTCGGGTTCCATCTATGTTTTGCATTTTTGAGCAATTTACACTTTCAATATTCCGAAATTTTCTATGTCATATTTTTATTCTCTTCTCCATCTTTCTATTGAGCTATCTTAGGATTGATTTCAATACTCATAGCCCCGGTTATGACTGTTTGAAGTTCGTANTTATAATGTCTTCTATCCATTTTTATACCTGGATACCTATACCAATATGTTCTTCTATCTGATACCTTTCCAACGGGGTATCACATGCCTTATTCCAACACATGTAGAAAAACTTATGACTGTTTAAAATTTCTCACTCAACAATTATTGGCTAGGCCCATGGGTTGATTTGGACCATTAATTATTGAACTTGCAAAAGAGAAAACTCACCAGATCAACGGTTCTGGTCAATTTTCCATTGGACCTAGAAAATGGTAGAGTGTGCGTTTAGAACTTCACATAGGAGTCTTTCTAACTCCTATCCCATTCCCATCCTGATTCATCAACTCCGAGAGTGAGATCTAATCATTCAATAGATCTAGAACCAACCCCCACAGTTCATCAGAAGAGCCATTTTGAGGTCTGTTCCAATGCACCAGTGCAAAGGTATCGAAGGAAAATAATATTCCTTCTTTGACTCACGTGCCGAAGGTTAAAGCCCGAAAAAAGTAATGACATGTATTTAGAGATGATTATTCGACATTCATAAAATTTGTGAAGTTTCAAGGTATCGAGGAATATTCCCTTGTAGCTTTTGTTTGCATGCGAAAGATATGAATCATCCTTTCAGTGATGATCAACGGTCACGATTAAAATTCATCTAGAATCTGAAGGAGACAATTCAGAGTGTTAACTTCAACCATCCAAACTTATAACCCAAATACTGTTGCACGAAAAAGATCTGATCATTCAGTGAGGGAAAAGATCAACGACTCAGGAGATTTTTGCTTTGGAAATCCACTCGAGGTTTAAGCTTGTGAAACTTTTCAAAGTTATAATCTCTTAGTTCTGATGTTGGTTTCTTAGAAGGAAAAGGGGCTTAGATTCAAAAGAGCATGTATAATTCACTAAAGAATTCAACTGCGATAAACATTGCTATGTGAAAGAAGAAGATAAGGATTCAATCTAAGGAAGTGAAGGAACATTCGCAAACTGAGAAACCAAAATAAATTTATGTACTGTGGGTACTATAGCCATAAGGTCATTAACTTCTGAGATTGAATGAAGGTCATCAATCAAATAGCGAGTGAAATGAAATCCCAACCATTCATCAGGGGAGGGCTATTGGAGTGATTTGTGATATTAGGAGTAGATGTACTCCGATGGAGAAGGAATTTGATAATGAAGAGTGTGAATGCTAGGGATGATGAAGCTTCGAGGAATTTGTCGGAGTATGTGATCGGAAGGTTGGGAAAATGAGTCAGGACAAATCTCGACAATGATGAGGATAGGTGGTGGGAACCACATCAGCGTTAGTGCCATGTCAGATGACACAAGAGAGTGTGAGTCATGCGTATGCCACATGGGAGTGGGAATAAAAGGTGATATTTGGCTTAGCAGACTTTAGGAGGCCATAACTTTCAATCCTTACTCAGATTTAAGAATGGTAACATTCGTTGGAAATATCTCGATGGGAAAAATACAACAATGATATTTGGTCAGAGGAAATAATAGAGGAAAAGAAGGAGAAAACCCAATAGGCCTTGGGCATAGGTTTTAGGAGAGAGGGAAGTCCAAAGGAAGAATCTAGTAGAGATCAATCCGAAGAGGCTTGGGGACAGGTCTGTAGGAAAGGTGGATCCAATAGCCTTGGAAGCTCAGGACCTCAGAGAAAGAGGAAAAAGGGAATCTCGGTAAGGATCAAAGTCAAGATTCTATAAAAGGATGAATAGATTTCCCACATGCCTCTCAATGATGGAGCATTCATGTGAACAAAGTGGCTTTGCAAACGTTCTCCTGCAAAACAAAAGAATGATATCAGCCATGGAATCAAGGAAGACTAGGTAATACAATAAACAATATATTCCCTTCCTTTAAACAAACTTATGAGAGAGTGTTAGGTTTATTGAAAAATAATGGGATGACCATAGGTGAGTGTCTTAAGAATACATATGCTAATTCAAAATATAAGAGTAGGATTCATATGAGAGAGCACATAATATGAATTCATGCAACATAACATGTTAGCAATAGGATGCATAATTTGAATTAGGAAACCAACAAATAATCAATCACAATCTCATCCAAGACATGCAATAGAAAATCAAGCCGTGCAGCCAAATATGATCATCAAGCACTTCATAATCAACAAAAGGTCTGAAAACAACGTGTCAAGTCCATCATACAAATGTCAACAATTATAACAGTCCAATAAGCATTATGCAAACATTTGAAATCATCAGATTGGGAGGAATAATAAACACCCATCAAAGATAATCATCCATCAAGATAAAACCCGCAACTCCTTCAAAGTAGGCAAAGGGGTAGTATTAGGTTCAAGTGGTAGAGGATTAGGCAATAGGGTTGAAATTTTAGTAGTGGGGCCCTTTCCTTTCTCTTGTAAAATCGAAAGTAAAGGTGGGTTGTTGCGGCCACAGCACCTTCTTTGCTTGCTTGAGGGACATCTGTTTGTATGTTTGTAGTCTTAAAAATACTCAATCCCCTACTTCAAAACTTCTTTCACTACGATGTTGATCTCTTTGTTGTTTCATGCGATTTTGTGCCATGTTCAGGTTGTCCTTTAAGAGTTGGAGAACTGGTTGTTGATGCTCGATGTGATCTTCCACTACTTGAACCTTATATTTTTCTTTTAGAGAAAAAGTGATTGACGATGGGTGATATCCATAAAGCACCATAAATGGTGTCATTTTTGTTGTAGTATTAAAGGAAGTGTTATACCAACATTCTTCCAAGGGTAACCACTTGAACCATTGTGTTTGTTTATCAGAGAAAAAACAATGAAGGTATCCTTCGAGACATTTGTTCGCTATGTCAGTTTTTCCATTAGATTGAGGATGATAAGATGAGCTATGAGCCAATTGAGTACCCAAACAAGAAAATAATGCTGTCCAAAAATTTCTGGTGAAGATGGGATGTCTGTCACTTACAATAATTTTTGGGCTTCCATGTATCTTTAGAACTATCTCCATGAATGCGGTAGCAACTGTACTGGATTTGAAAGGATGAGAGAGTGCAAAAAAGGGTGTGTACTTGGTAAGTCTGTCAACAATCACCATGATGACACTCTTTCCTTTAGACTTCGGTAACCTTGTGATGAAATCCATGGAAACCTCCTCCCAACACTGACTTGGAATGGTAATGGTTGTAAAAGACCCGGGGTCTTAATTGTTTCCATCTTGTTTTGTTAGAAAACCAAATGTTCTACCACAAACCTTTGAACATCATTTTTAAGGCCATGCCAAAAAAATTCCCTCTTGACCCTGTGATAGGTTTTCAAAAATCCCGAGTGCCCTTCTACCAGAGAGGTGTGCAGTTCCAAAAGTACCTTTTGTTTGAGTTAGGAGTTCTTACATAAGTATAACCGATCTTTGTACCACAGTGAATCACTTTTCCATGTAAATGTATCAAATGCATTGGAATCCTGCTGCAACCTTTGAATGATAGTCCACACTTCTTCGTCATTCTTCCATTCATCCCTTGCTTCTATTATCCAATCAGGTTGGAAGATAGATATAGCATAGATAAATGCCTCAACATCTTCATCCTTTTTTGAGAGTGCATTTGTCACGACATTTTTCTTCCCTTTTTTGTAGATGATTTCAAAGTCATAACCCAACATCTTGGTCACCCATTTTTGTTTCTCTTCTGAAGATAACCTTTGTTCCAAGAAGTATTTAAGACTATCATGATTTGTTTTGACCTTGAAGTGCCTACCTATTAGTTAAGGCATCCATTGCTTCAATGCATGTAGTATTGCTATCATTTACTTCTCATAAATGGGTTTGTGTAAGTTAGGTGTGGTCAAGAAAAGAGATTTGCATATTGCCTCTTTAATTTGTTCAAAATCTTGAGTTTCCTCTAGAGTCCATGAAAATGCAACCTTCTTAGTTAATACAGTTAAAGGTGCTTCTATTATTCCATAGTTTCGAAAAAACTTGTGGTAATAGCCTGTCAAACCCAAAAATCCTCTAAGATTATTCAATGTTTTGGGAATCGACCAGTCCATCATGGCTTTAATATTGTTAGGGTCTACCTTGACACCTTCATGAGATACAATAGACCCAAATAGTCTACCTCCTTTACCCCAAAGAAACATTTGGATGGTTTGGAATATAGATGTTTCTCCTTTAATAGTTGTAGCACCCTGTCAACATGTTGAACATGATCTTCCCAAGACTTGCTATAGATTAGTATACCATCAAAAAATACTAACAAAATTTTTCCATGGAAGGGATTGAAAATGGAATTCATCAACCCTTGGAATGTGGAAGGTGCATTCGTAAGGCTAAAAGGCATGAAAAAAAAATCATAATGGCCTGCATGAGTTCTGAATGCTGTTTTTGGGATATCTGCTTCCTTCATTCTAATCTAATGACACCCTGAACTAAGATCCAACTTTGTGAAGTAGATTGCTCCATGTAGTTCATCTAAAAATTCATTAATGATGGGAATGGGAATCTTATCTTTAATGGTGAGCTTGTTTATCTCTCTATAATTTGGGCACATATGCCATGAGCCTTCTTTCTTGAGTACCATTACCACCGGTGCAAGGTAAGAACTTTGGCTATGTCTATTAATGCCAGTCTCTAACATTTCTTCAACCATATACTCAATTTCCATATCCTGGGAATAAGGGTATCTATAAGGCCTGATGTTAGGAGGAACACTCCCAGGAATTAAGTGAATAGCATGATCATGATTACGAGTGGGTGGAATACCTCTGGGAATTTCTTCAAATACTTTGGAATGCTTATCAATGATCCTTTGGAGATCTAGGGGAATAAATGGCTTATATGTTTTAACATCCAGTGAGCATAGTTGTACAATTACACCTTGATGCCCCTCTTTCAATGATTTTTTCATTCCATTAGATCTTACCACCTTACTGGGTTTCCCTGTGATACCCCTTAACTCAAATTCCTTTCCTTCCAATGAAAATTTCATGAAAAGTTATTGAAAAATAAAATCCATTGTTCCCAATGATTGTAACCATTGGAATCCTAGTAAGACATCAACACCACCCATGGGCATAACAATCACTGGACTATTCATTACATATTCCCCCATAGTAATATTGATCTTTTGGTATTTTCCCGAGAAATTGATAGTTCCTCCATTTTCAATCATTACTTGAAACTCTAGCGTTGGATATATAAAGAAATTGAGAGATTTGGATAATTTAGAGTGAATGAAATTATGAGTACTTCCAGAATCAATTAGCACTATTACCTTTTTATTTTTGATATATCCTTCAATCGTGAGGTTTTGAGGAGTGATAATTCCTGTCAATATCATAAGAAATATCTTCCATGTCTTCATCTTGAGATGGTTCTTGCTCTTGTTCTTGTTCTTCTTCCTCTTCACAATCTATGTGGAATAGTTTATTCTCACCACACTTATGTCCCTTACTGTACTTGCTGTCACAATTAAATCATAACACTTTTTCTTTATTTCCTCCAATTGTTGAGGTGTCAACCTTGTAGGTTGAGGTTTAAAATAAGGAACATTATTCTCTTGATAGATGTTACGGGTGGTTCTTCTAGTAGACATAGCCATATTTTTACTCTCAACATTTATCGCCATTCTGAACGCATTCTCCAATGATTTGGGTTCCCAAAGGTGAACCTCATGTTGAATGTTATCCTCTAAAGTTCCTATGAAAACATCAATCAGGTGCTCATCTAGAATATCTGTTACCTATATTCAATCTTTGGAAGTTCTCAATGTGCTCCACAACTGAACCATTTTGCTTGAGATTTATCCATTTGTTGAAGAAGGTATTGCTCCTTGTATACTCATTATGTGTTATCATTTCTTCCGTGAAAATTGTCCAAGTGACAAGTGATTTGTGAGAAAAAATCCATCGATACCACACAAACTGATTGGGTTCTAAATATAAAGACGTAATTTGTACCTTTTGTGTGTGTGGCACAACATGTATATCAAATAACTACTCCATCTAGAGTATCCATGTGATTTCCTTGCCATCATACTTCCTCATATCGATCTTAGGAAAGTGGTTGGTTTTCAACCCAAAGCTAGAGTTTCTCCAATCTTGATTCATCTTCCTCGTGTCCTCATCATGAATTTCATGGGATACATTGGCACTTGCCTCTCTATTAGCAACTTTTTCAACCCTTTCATGATCTCCCCTTTTAAACCATCCATCTTAGCATCCATTATTGCTTCCATATTAGCTTCAATTGAATCCATCATCCTTTGTAGTTCATCTTTTGTTACTACCTTATGTTGTAAATCATTAATGTCCTTGCACATTTCTTCACCTTCATCAAGAGTCCAAGTATGAATTTCTAAAGGCTTATTTGGTGTAGAATTTACCTTTTTTGGTGGCATATTGGCAAAGTATCACTGCAAGTAGGAATTCCTAATTGGCTTAGGTAGAGGTCCTCACAGACAAGGGAGTGTCACATGCTATAAATCTCTGATATACATGTGGGGTCCAACAATAGTACTCAGCCCAATATCTCAGGGACCTATCTAAGGAGGCTTGACCATGCCCTTAGCTGTACTATCCAACTACCCAAGTACTAGAAAGTGATCTCCCCAAGTGCTGTTCTCGGTGTATTATAGAAACAAGAAGAAACAATGGTTTAATAGGTTGGTCTTAGGATTCTAGGGGGTCTCGTGATATATGCCAGGTACATGGGATCTCAAATCCATAGTAGTGTTGTCTAGTATGCAACCATTTGAAAGGGGCCTTCTGATATACTCTAGGTACATGGAAAAACCACATTGTCTCTGGGTTGTAGCGTTGACATGTAACATCATCTCCTATGTTTAGAGATGCTGGAATATGTCTATAACTGAAAATCCCTATTTTTATCTCAATTTATGTGATGCTCTTTTTATCCCACTTTATTCCACTTTTTGTATCACCCCGATTGGATCTTATAGTCAAAAGATATGGAAATTTTCTAAAAAACGCACCTTTTAAACCTTGATTTGGAGACTATTATTCTAGTCGACCTTTCTTCTGCTGTAGATCTACAATTTTAGTCCTTCTGAGTAAAAAATCTCATCCTAATGTATCTTGATGTGTCTTCTTTCCAACCCCATAGCTTATACCTATATTGGATTCTCCAAGATAATTTTATGATAACTTTCCCAAGATGTGCTGATTTTTTCCCTTTCAGGAGAGTGAACTTGTATGACCTGCCTCATGCCACTTCCTTCACTTCAAAACTTGTATTTTTCACCAGTAAAACTTCGGTCCATACCCTAACCAATGGAACATGTATCACTCAATTTGGAGGTATGTAGCTTCATATATAACAGTTTTCCCAAGAACGCCTTTTTTAGACTGAATTCTGGACCAGTCAAAAACCCTAATTTCCTTAGAGAATAAATTTCAGATTACAACGAATCAAGGGATGAAATTTGAAAAAAGGTACTTTGCTATTCCTCCTTCATACTATAAAACTTTTAGAACCTTAAACCAAGACGAAAAAAATTGGGAGCGGAAATTCCAAGAAGACCTGTTTCAGACTAGTTTCAGGACCAGTCAAAAACCCTAACTTGGATAGAATGTATCTCCAAAAATATAGAGAAAAAATATCTGAAATTTGGAACCACATTATGTATCTATTTTTCCTCTACACCATATAAATTTCAGATCCCGAAACCTTCCATAAAAAAAAATGTAGCGGAAATTCCCAGAAGACTTGTTTTGAAGAAGTCAGTCCCGAGGATTGTCTAGCTTTGATACCAAATGTTAAGAACCAAATATTCAAATAGCATAAAAACGTTAGAATAAGTACTCCAAGACATGAAAAAGAGATAAATTAATATAATAATCCTCTTCAAGGGGGAAACCATCTTATACATCATATGAATTTACAAATACAAGATTATTCCAAATGAATATGTCTCCTGGGTATATATAGGAGACTAGGGGGTACAATTACAACTAATGGAACCACACCAACATAAATAAAATAACACTACTATTGTAATATGCCCCAATCAAGGGGTAATTTTCTATGATTTACGACTTAACATAGAGTGATTTGAAGTGTGTTTCTTTCAAGAAAAGATAGACTAATTGAGTTTTCATTCATTGCATGATCATTAGAATTACCAACACTACAAAGAAAATTGTAGTTTGCATATACTTTGCACATAGCCTTGAAATAAAAATAAAACCCCTAGTTTGATAATTAATGTGAAGTGCTATTAGTTGTCTGAGAAAGACATTTAAAATCCCCAACATTTTGGCACCGTTGTTGGGGAGATTATAAGGTTACAAAATTACAATTTAGCGTTATATTAGTTGCATTATCTCTGGTGCTACTGAGGTATGAGAAGTAAATACGAAGGGTAAGAACCTACACATCTATCACCAACCCCTAGGTTATTGTGATAAGACTCTCGTCTCACCTGCACCAGATCATATAGACTGCATGGGTGATAAAGCATATAGGATGAATGAATAAAGGTAGAGGAAGACCCTTGAGAACTAATAATCTTGTAGGTAAAGGAGGTCTAGGAAAAAAGGATCAAGTCATAAAAACATATATACATGAGATTATTTCAAAGGAAGAATCAGAATCTCATAATGCTGCAAAAGTGGCGTCTCATGTAGGAACTTGTCGTCAACATAATCCTAAAAGTAATTCCACTGAGATAGTCAAAGCTAAGCTAAGAAAAGAATCAGGACTGCAAGGATAAACTTATATAGTAGCAGGATCTGAGTTTCAAAATCTAGAAGAGGGACGAGGGTAAACAAGGGAGCCTATACCGGATTGTCAAAGTCTAGTACATGGAGCAACTCCTGGAATTCCTATTCTAGATCAAGGAAGTGCTGCTAAAACTTTGGCACCAGAGACAAAGGAACCTGTTTCACCTCAGCAAGTACCTCCTGACTTTGGAATCACATAATACTATTGGAGGCTGTGGGAAAAAATGGTCGATACAACCTCTACAATTGAATTTCCTATTGTTGATACACATGGAGGATCACTGATGAAGAAAATATCTTTATAAACCCTCCCTAATTTATATGGGATCACCACCGAATATCAAGATTCCTTCTTATTCTAATTTGATGTGCTATGTCAGAGCTATGACTATACCATCGATTTGCAAAAGCTGAAACTGTTCCATGCCACCTTGAAGGGAGAAGCCTTGAGATGGTTTATGGGTCTTGGTGGTGGTACTATACCTCTTGGGATGCCATGAAGAAAAACTTCCTTGAGAAGTATCAATGATATTATATATGTCGATAAATTAGGAAAGAAATATTCAAATTGACAGAAAAGGAGGATGAGAACCTAGAAGATTATGTATAGCGGTTCCAATACAATTTAAAAAAATTCTCACAAACCACTCTGGGTAGTGACATATTGAAGATAATTTTTATCATAGGAATGCAAGATGAATGGTTGGATATGTTAAGTCTAATGGGAAAAGGGGATATCTCTAAGGAAAGTTACGAGGCAATTTGTGATTTGTGCAGAAGATGTTCAAGGGGAATATCCAGAAGCAAACCAGGGATCAATGAATTCCCCAACATAGAAAAAAAAATCATCCAATGGGGGAGTAACTCATGTGGAGATTGTAAATTTGTTGGAAGACTTCAAAACTGACATTCTCGTGACATCATCATCATAGTTGGACGCGTTCAAGCTAAACATAAACAATTGGAGGTTGAAAAGGAAATTGCCATCTTCTTCCCAAAATGTAGAATGAAACACTCCTCAAGAGAGTGCCTAGTAAAAGTTGTCAAGATATGTAGAATTTGTGATCAATATCATCCCACATAATCATGCCAATATTTACTTGGATTAAAGGTGGTCTACCAGGGCACCAACGAAGAAGTCGAACCAACTTACTTCAAGCTTCAAAGAATCCATGGAAGGAATGACCTCCAGGTATGAATCAAGACCCTTCTACATTTATCAATACTTGGAATAGTCAGTATAATCCTCAACAACCAAATCTTTGCAATCTGCACTAGCAAGGCCCCCAACAATTCTAGTATCCCTCACCTTGGGTACAGTGGCTGACCCAACCAATTCAAAATTCTCCTTGGCAATTAAATTGGTGGAATCCCTCTTTCCCCATAGAAAAATTTCTAACACCCCAACCACAAGTGCCTCTACCACTACCTCCACAATTTCCTATGCAACCACAATTGCAACTTCCTATGAATGTGCCAATGAATACTTCAATGAATATTCATATGAGTTGACCTCAATTACCTATACAAGATACTCCAAATCCAAATAATAAGATGGTTCAACAGGTTGAAACATCAACCTTCCCAACCTATAGTATTGTCCCCCTTGTGTGTAACGATGTACACCTTAGGTCCAGGAGGGTAATTCTCCCAAAAAATTCACCAATAATCACTGGATAGTTGGAGAACAGACCCCTACCTCTTGAAACATAGCAACATCATGAAGGAAATGAAAATTCTACACATTCTGCAACTCGAAGAGTAACAACAACAACTCAGCATGTGACTGTTAATAGCCCAAAGCACATTTAAGTTGTTACTCCTCCATACCCAAAAAGGATGGAAATAGATAAGACACCCCCACAACCTGAGTATAATCTATTGGGATAACCCCATAATATGTGCGTCAAAATCCCGCTATTACAGGAAATAAGGGACGTACCAATTTACGCCATAACTATTCAAAAGTTATGCCTTAATAAACCAGGAATAAAACCAAGGGATCCACACACTATCCATGTTTTGGAAAAACTATCTAACCTAATTTTGGGTAAGAATACAACCATCAAATATGATGACCCTGGGAATCTGACAATCACTGTCTAAATACAAGGGAAGAATTTTTCCAATACATTAGTGGATCTGGGGGAAGCTATTAATATCATGACCAAAGAAACCTAGGAAATGTTAGGTTTTACAAACCTTAGACCAATCCCCACAGTCCTTGAATTGGTTGACCAGTCCACCCTTTGACTAGAGGGGATCTTTGAGGATGTTGTTACTTTTGTGGACTCTTGGGCATATCCAACAGACTTTGTGATCCTAAATACAAAATCTCGTCTTGAAGGCCACCCTATGATTTTTGGGAGGCCATGGTTAGTCATGACCGATGCTTATATTGGATGCAGGATAGGGAATATGACAATTTACCATGGGGATTCTACGAAAAAATTAGTCCTTTACCCACCAGAAAAACTTAGCCTGACATGTGAAAATCCTTTATTGGTTGATTTTGAACTTGAAGATGAGAATGTTCAACCCATTTTGACAATCGACAAAGCCCTGTCTTTTAAAAATGAGGCAACATATGATGTTATCAATAATTTTATCAACAACCCCTCCTATGTCTCTGAGCGGTGTATGAATTGATAGAAACCACATTAAATGATGAATTTATTGATAATATTGAACTGAATCTAAAATAAGAGGAAGAAGGTATACCAACAAAATTCATTCACAATAATATCCCAATTGAAATCAAGCCAGGGAAAACACTGAATGCTAATCCAAACCTAACCCCCACACATACTGACAAGATGTTTCAAGTTATGAAAGCAGAAAAATAATCCTTCACATGGGATTACATGGATACGAAGGGTGTACACCCTGATCTTTGTACCCATCATATCTACATCAGAAAATTCTACATCCCCACTTGACAACCACAAAGGAGGATGGATCTTGCCATGAGGGTCATTTTTAAGCAGGAACTCTAGAAACTATTGCATGTTAATTTTAATTTTCTGATATTTGACAATGAATGGGTATCACCTCTCGATATTGTCCCAAAGAAAAATGGAAAATGGTGGATCTGCATGGAATATCGGGAATTGCATAAAGCTACCCAAAAAGACCATTTCCCCTTGCCATTCATCGACAAAGTCCTAGACACACTATCAGTAAAGAAATATTATTATTTCCTCGATGGATTCAATGGATATAATTAAATCCATATTTCTCCCAAAGGTTAGGATAATATGACCTTTACCTGCCCTTGGGGAACATTTTCATAGCATGTCCTCCCTTTTGGGCTCTGTAATACACTTGCTGCTTTCTAACGTGTGATAATAGTCATTTTTTCTGATCTAGTTTATGATAGTGTTGAGATATATATGGATGAATTTACTCCATATGGAACTGAGTTTGAAGAGGCATTATCTAATCTAGAAAAGACACTCCAATTATGTAAGCAGACTAACCTTTCTTTGAGTATTAAAAAGTGCCACATGATGATGACATAAGGAGTGGTCTTGGGACATTTTCTCTCTGCCGTTGGGATTCAGGTTGATCCAACAAAAAATTAGGTAATATTGAGCATGCCACCTTTAAAAACATAGAGATAGGTACGTATATTTTTAGGTAAAACTAGGTACTATTGTCGTTTCATTGAAAATTACTCCAGAATTGCATCCCCTATGTTTGTGTTACTAATTAAAGATGCAAAATTCTTGTGGACTAACAATTGTCAATATGTTTTTGAAGAGTTAAAAACATTGGTATCTACAACTCCTATTTTACGCGAACCATATTGGACATTTCCCTTTCACCTCTCCTCAGATTCCTCTAACACTGTTATTGGGGTTGTCCTAGGACAAGAGGAAGACAAGAAGCCTTATGCCATCTACTATGCCAACAAGAATTTAGCACCAAAAGAATTGAATTACACGGTAACCAAAAAATAGTTCCTTGCTGTCATATTTGCAATTGATAAATTACGACACTACATAACTGGTTATCTCGTCTTTGTACACACAGATCACTCGAATATCGGGTATTTATCTAATAAATCCATTACAAGTGCAAGAGTTATCAGATGGTTATTATTAATGCAAGAATTTGATATTACGATTATTGATAAACTTGAAAAAGACAACGTGGTCGCATATCTTTTATCTAAACTTATTGTAAATACTGAAAATTCTCCTGTAGAACATAGCTTTCCTGATGAACACTTGTTTGCAGTGTCTTCCCATACACCATGGTATGCAGACATTGCTAATTACCTTGCTGTAGGAAAATTGCCACATTATGTCTCTCCAAGAGAAAGACGAAATGTTATCCAACAAAATGCCAGATTTTCATGGATAGATGGATACCTCTTTTACATAGGAGTAGATCAGATAATTCAAATATGTGTGAGAGAGTATAAGGTTTAGGAAATTCAAAAATACTTCCACGATGGGCCCTGTGGAGGGAATTTTTCAGACAAAAGAACAAGCCATAAAGCACTGCGCATGGGTTATTATTGGTCCACTATATTTAAGGATGCAAAGAAATATGTAAAAGGATGTGATAGCTACTAGAAAATGGGCAAACCCATTCAGTTTGATGAGATTTCATTACAAACACAACTAATTATAGAACACTTCGAGAAGTGGGATCTCAATTTCATGGATCCAATCAACCCCTCATCACATCAAAAGTATTATATCCTGGTATGCATTGACTCGTAACCAAGTGGGTAGAGGAAAGGGATCTCCCAAAAGCCATAGATCAAGTTGTTATGGACTTCTTGTTTGAATAAATATTTGTCCGGTATGGGATGCCAAGGGAGATAGTTATCAAAAAGGGAGCACAATTCAAAGGGAACAAGATTGAGGCACTTCTTAAGAAATATAGGCTTCAACATTGAGTCACTTCTCCTTATGACCCACAAGAAAACGGGAAGGTCGAAAGCACCAATAAAATATCAGAAAAAATTCTTACAAAGACAGTGGGTAGCCACTTCCATGATTGGGGAAATTGATTATCAGAAACTCTATGGGATTGCATGACAACTTGGTGAAACACAATGAGATTCTCTCCATTTGAGCTGGTATATGGTAAGTTTCCAATATTCCTGATTGAATTTGAAATCAACACACTTAGGAATATTGTAGAGGTTGGCTTGGATTTGACAACAGCATAGAAGCATCGATTGGAACAACTAAATGAGCTCGATGAAATCTGTTTGGCCACATTGCAACATACTAATATTGTGCAGAAACAACATGAAAAGTGGCATGATAATCTCATTAAAAAGAAGTTGTTCTAGCCAGGGGATTTTGCACTCCTTTATGACTCCAGGTTTAAATATTTCAATGGAAAACTTCACACTAGGTAGTTGGCCCCCTATGAAGTGGATACAATGTTCGACAATGGGACTGTTAAAATGATAACCATAGATGAAGAACATACCCCTTTGTTTGCTAATGGGCATCATCTATGGTTACATCATCATCCGACTTCAAGGGATTCTTTCATCAATCAGGTTTCTTCTATCCCACACTTAGAAATGTTGAACGAAGAAGGGAAAGCCTCCACAACTTATATAT
>ML780384.1:362318-420942 GCA_009831015.1 Picea engelmannii
GACTTATCCTATTCAACAATTGGTATCAGAGCAGGTTCAAGATATCAGTTTAACCACTCGAAGTTTTTGATCATTCATAATGGATAAGAAGTCAGAATTTACAAAACATGGATTGCCTTTGTTTGATGGTCATAATTATGCTTTTTGGAGTATCAGGATGAATTTGTTTTTACAAACTCAAGGAGTAGACATCTGACAGGCTGTACTAAATGAATATAAAGTCCCAACAACTATTCCAATAGATGCTATAGGTAAGAGACTCTATGAGAGTAATTCCAAAGCTATGTATGCAATACTAGGAGGTCTAGCCGGGTCAGAATTTGTTAAAGTTATGCATTGTGCATCAACAAAATAAATATGGGATAAATTGAAAAATGTATATGAAGGAGACACTAAGGTAAAGAGTGCTAAGATTCAATCATATAGAAGTCAATTTGAAAACCTGAAAATGGAAGAATATGAAGATATAGCTACCTACTTTCTTCGTATTGATGAAGTTGTTAATACCATGAGAGGTCTAGGAGAAACAGTTAATAATAATATTATTGTGCAAAAGGTACTTAGATCATTTCCTGCAAGATTTGATTCAAAAATATCTGCATTAGAAGAAAGAATAGATCTTGATACTTTAGAAATGGATGAATTACATGGAATACTAACAACATATGAGATGAGAACCTCTGGTGAGAATTCTTTCAGGAAAGAAGCATCTTTCAAGGTAGAAAAGAAAGATAAGAAAAAGGTTGAAGCAGAAAGCAACAGTCATGAGGAGTCAGAAGGTGATGTGGAAGAAGCAAATTTTGTTAAAAATATGAAAAGAGGTACTGGCAAGTATAAAGGTACGCTTCCTCTGAAATGCTTTGGTTGTGGTAGAATAAGACATTTTGCATCTAAGTGTCCTTACAATAAGCATACTGATAATGAAGAAGACAGTGATAAAAGACCTAAGGAATTCAAGAATAGACATAAGAAGTTTTTTCAAAGAAAAACTTACAAAAAGAAAAGCCTATGCATAAAAGATGACAGTGATATTTCAGAATCTGGTGAGAGTGATGACAGTTCAGATGTACAACTTTTTATGGCTATGGAAAAATAGGATGATCAGTCTAATGAAGAAGAAAAAGGTGAAGTTGATCTAGAAGCTAAACTGGTAAGTGCTTTAAGTGAATTAAGAAAAGTGAGAAGGGAATGCAAACATTTTAAAAGAGAAATTGAGAATCTAGAATTTGAATTACAGAAATCAAATGGTTTGATTGATAGCACTAAAATCATGGTAGTTGACTTAAAACTTAAAATAGAAGAGGCTAGAGTGACTAAATAAGCTCTAACTAAAATGCTTGTAGAAAAGGATAAGGAAAATGAAGTTTTAAAAATTGAAGTAGTCTCTTTAAGAAAGAAAGTACACGAAAATAACATGAATCAGAGTTCTCAAGTGTTAGATCAAATTATTAGTAGTCAAAGATCAACATATAATAAGACTGGAATTGGTTATAAATATGCAGTAACTAATGGATGTTTTAGTTCAAGTGTTGAGAAAGCAGGTACAGAGGATAATCATGAGAAAATTACTAGCAAGAAGATGGAATAAAAAAGGCACGAAGAAAATCAGGGTTCAACAGTGTATAGAAGAAGTTATGGCAGACATCAAAACAGGTTTGAAGGCCACTGTTTATTTTGTTATAAGTATGGACATAAGGCTGCATTTTGTAATAGTTTTTCAAGAAAGATAAATGCACATAACAATCATGAAAGGTCTTGTTATCCCTGATTTCTAGGGATAACTAGGAGATAGTGTCTCGAGGCCCACAGGTCCTAGACATGGAGTACCGGGAGCAGGATTGACCTAGTATGGCCCTGGAGGGCCCATCTTTCTTCTTCTTCATCAAACTTGATCTGTCAGCAGCAACAACATCTATCACCTTTGGCTTGGACTTATATCAGAGAAGACTCTTGCTCCATGAGGTAATTGGTCTAGGTATCATGGTATGTGTCTTGTTTGATTATTATAACTCTCAGATATATGCATCAGATTCCTTTCATTTCTGACGACTGCTTGGATCTTGCACTAACCCACTTGACCATGGTTGGGGGGATTAATGGGGTGCCCTAGCAAGCTTGTATCCATAGGTTTTCATTAACCACCAGGGGGGATTTTGAAGAGTCATCGTCCGCTCCCACCATAGTATCATTTTACATCTTATTTCCCATTCATCTATCCCATTCCCCTAGTCTAGGCATTAGGATGACCTATTTGTGGGGTTACACTTTATCCTGTGGGAAGAAGGGGCTAAAGGCCTAGGGGGTAAAAGAAGCTGGTAAAAGATAAAAGCCATAGAAAATAAAACCTAGAGATGCCTCACCTAGGGATCCTTGAGAAGGCAATAAAAGGCCTCTTGATAAGAAACAAGAGGGACCCGAAGAAAAATAACAAAAAAAACAAGACCTAGCCAAGAGGATGGGGGGTCTCATCACGAGCCAATCCATTATGTTCATAAGTACCTAACAGTATGGCATTTCCATTATCTGGTTACCACGCCAGGGCAGTGACCTTTGGTTGCATAGCCAAGGGAAATGGGGTCTCATCACGAGCCACCCTTATCATTTCTGTGAAAGCACTCGTGGGTAACATTGTTAGCTTTGGTCACCATGCCAAGGCAGTGTCCTCTAGTTAGACCTTGAAATGAAAAAGAAAGAAAAAGAAATGAGTAAAAGAAAGAATAAAGGCAATAAAGGGCTTGGAAAGAATTGCATCCATGACAGGTACAACTCGCCTCCTACAAAGGCACCCAGGGATAATATCCACCCCTGGTTTTCACTATGTCTGGGCATCCTTAAACCACACCACCTCATATTACATGGCTTGGATGATATCCTTTGGGAAATTTCCTTTTCTTATGGATGCTGGCCCAATAGGTTACCTTGTCTTTTCTTCAGCTTTGTATAGTAGGTCAGTGTAATGTCTTTGAGCTATTAGATGATATGCTAGGGGTCTTATGCATGCATTTGATAAAATTAATGATGAAATATGATTGAAATTGGTATGATCCCGAGGACTAATGAGCCCATGGAGGGCGAAGTTTTTGAAGTGCAGGACCATACCCGATGGATAGGTACCAGGTGGACCGGTACACATGGGGAGATGATCAGTTCGGACCTCCATGGGACTGAAGAGCCCATCAGATGGTTGTTGGGACCTCATCAGGGGTGTAGACAGGACAGTGACTGATCGAGCATTTGCATGAGAGAAGAAGAAGGACGTTTTCATCCAGGACGCCTTGGTTGAGCCCAACCCTAGGGGGTTGACCCACTACAGGTGGAACATGTACCTCTATTGACCAAGACATCCTCCAGAGATCCTTGAGGTCACCTCCAGTGTGTGGCAGCTTTGCAGGGCAGCTTGGCACGTGTGGCAGAGTTTGGAGTCCCAGAGAGGGCTAACGTTTGTCTTCTAGTGCTGATATTTGCCCTAAAAAGGGCCAACGTCTCCCTCAGAGGGGCTAGACATCCTGCTTATTGCTCATTTAGAGTTTTATTTAGCAGTTAAATGTAAAATAGTATGATTTTTAGTAGTCAGCCTTGTCGGCTATTTTAATGACCTAATTTTTAATTAAGGGTCATTGGATGATATAAATTGAGGATGTTTTCCCTCATTTTGATACAACACACTTCACTCACACAGGTGAGATCTGATTTTTGCGCCCTACTGGGGTAGATTTTTTGTCTAAAGTGAGGCACACTTGCGATTGGAAGGATATTTTTGGCATTTATGGCATTTCTCTCAAGGAAGGTTTATAACTAGGGTTTTCTTGTTCTTTTCTTCATGACATGTAAGTAAATTTTCTTGCAAAACTTCTTAAGTGAATGGTTGTAGGTATAATTTCTTGCATTTTCTTATTGTATTGCTAATTTAAAACCCTAGGTAACAAGCACACAAGTAGGTTATTGTTACATGTCCCCTTGTTGAGAAATATTTTTCAGCCATTGAAGAAAAGAGATAGAGCCTAGCCATTGCTATACTTGTCTTCTTTCTTCTGAGCTAGCGTTGAAGCCTATAAGTTGAAAAAAGGAGATGTCCTAGGCCTAGATTGCCTACACCTAGGGTTTTCACCTTCTAGGGTTTGAAAGCCTTGTTATTGCAACACTTTCTCCCTTAGACTTATGCTTTAGGCTATCCGTTTTGCCAAGTTAATTTAGAGAAGGAGGAAAGATCACGAGGCCTTGCTTAAGCAACACCAGAGTGAGCCTCTTTCCCCTAGGGTTTTGATTCTAGGGCCCTGCCTTTGCAACACCATAGAACCCTACCTTCTAGTTTCTAAATTATCATCCTTCCGAGACCTTGTGCCCTTATCTTTGACTCCATTTACCCTAATGCACTGATTTGATCTCCAACATTGAAGCTTTAGTGTACAAAACTACCTTTAAAACTTTAAATTCTGAAACACTAACTAACATTCCTAACCTAATTAAGGCTGACGTCATAGTTGAATATCTCATTTTGACGCAACAAAAGTGTAATATAAGCAATTAAATGATGATTTGAAGCATTTATTGAGTAAATGGTTGATTGAACATATTGTCGGCTTAGTCATCTTGGTAGATATTGATGAATCGATAATCTTTCATAAGCTAATTATCAAAAACATTGACTTCATCTTGTATCTATTGCATTTCTTATTGAATAATATCAGATAGTTAAAGAAGTACTAACCCTTTGAGTTGTAGCCTGCAAATGTATATATTGTGTTGCTATTGTCTTGTTCTGGGCAGGTGTTTTCAACAGGGCATACACTTCTTTTAGTGGCTGATTAGCCGGATTATCTGACACTGGTGGTAACCTGTGAGGAGGGAACTCTTAAACTTAACCTTGTATCTTCTGCCTCTTCAAACCCCAGGTTACCGGGGACGTCTCCCCTGGGCTAACCTCCCTAAACAGAAAGAACCTCCCCATCGAGGTGACATTGGGTGGGGAAGGTTCCTGTTGCACCAGTTTGTCCTCTATCCTCTAGCCTGTGACCTAAACTGCAAACTGTGCGATAACATTTTGGTGCCATTGTCGGGGAACACTGAGTCACTCTTCCTCAACGACAAATCTTTTGGTAAGCCTTGCCTCAAAGAATTTTTCTCTTACAAGCTTACCTGGCGACTCCACTAGAATTTATTCCCCTATTCTTTGATAGTTTTAGAAAAACTATCTTGCAACTCCATCAATGACGACCCGTAGCGGTCGACAATATTCAAATCCCACTACTGTGGCAACCATTACTCTAACAAACCCTGTGCCTCCAATCAATCCAAATCCTCACAAATGGTCTCACTCAGAGAGTTTCAACTGTTTTGACTTTAACAACATCCAAGGTGGACTACATGACTTACCCACAAATGCAAACTCTTGGCTACCTTTCTTCTCAGGAAAAGGGCACCCCTCAAAACTCACATTTGACCCATTTCTGTGACAATGTTGACTTTCATTTGGTTGGTCAAGATCAAACTGATGTCTTCATGAGGCTCTTTGAAAGTTCCCTTACAAGAGATGCTAAAGTTTGGATTGATGGGTGTCCCAAGGGAAGCATAAAAAACCCTGAAGAACTACAAAAAGCCTTCAAAATAAGGTGGTGTGATAGTGAACATTCACAAGACTCCTTTTCTCAATACTTCAACATTTGCAAAGGACCCTGTGAAAGTATCAGAGATTTCAGTGATAGGTTCAACCTTCTCCTCAAAAAGATCCGGTCAAAGGTGGGCTCAGAACAAGCCATCATTGATCACTTCTTGTCTTCCTTAGAAGGAACCTTGCAATTCAACATTAAGGACCAGTCACCAACAACTTTAGAAGAAGCGCAAGACCTGGCCTTTCAAATTGAAAGAAATCTTGATTTTTATGACTACATTCAACAAATAAATCTAAAACAAAAGTGCGAACTATGGGATCCTGGAAATGAACCTATGGCAAAACCTGAACCTCCAAGGATCCTCCGGGTCAAACTCACTCCCGCCAAAAGGAAATGGAGCCTTTCTCATTAAAGTGTTGTTCCTTCTCAAGAAACCCTGCCCAAAAGGGCCCACCTAGAGGATGAAGTTGGGGATGTCTCACCCAAAAATGTTGAATCAAATCTCCCTGAAGATTTCTCTCTTTTTATTCACCAGGTGGGACACCCTATTTATAGAGTTTGTGAGTTCACACCTTTTTATGTCTCCCTCCGGGTCAAAGATTTTCTCCTTCACAATTGCCTCCTGCACCCAAGTGCCACAACCAACATAATGACAGAAGAATTTATGCATCAATTGGGTCTGAATATCTCACGAGAAAACACCAGAGATGATTTCGCAAAAGGAATCATTAACAACCTCGAGGTGGCATTTGACTCCTGCCCCAGTGCTCCTTTCTTGATAAATGTGGTCATCATAGATGATGTAAATAATTTCAGGATTATCCTTCGCAATGACCTCATTGAACACTGAAATGGAATCATTCAGAAGAAGCAATCCAGAGCCATTATCCCTCATCCTGAAGGAGGATTCGTCACCATCTATAATGAGCCTTTTGTTGGATCACTAGTCGAGATCCCCGATGAGGTAAATGATCAACTTTTATGCATTAATAGTGGTCTCAATGATTGGTTCATTCAGGAAGGGAAGTTGGATATGGACACCGTTGAAGAAACAAAAGGAATCTGGACCTTGGAATTCGATGGGTCACACTCGAGCTTTGGATCAGGCACTGGAGTAGTTTTAACAGCTCCCTCAGGTGAAATCTTCTACCATTCATATAGGCTGAAATTCCATTGCATTAACAATGTGGCTGAATATGAAGCTTTGATTCTGGGACTTAATCTAGCAATCAACAAAGGTGTTACAATCTTGGAAGTGAAAGGGGACTCCGACCTCATTGTGTTGCAAGTCTTGATGAGATTTGCCACTAAGAATGAGAAGTTGAAAAAGTATCGAGATGTGGCTCAGACCCTTTCAAAGTCCTTCAGAAAGATATCAATTGAAGCTGATCCTTGTGAGGAAAACCATGTGGCTGATGCTCTGGCTATCTTAGCCTCCACTTTACAACCATGCGAAGGACCTCTTCATGACCTATGCAAAATGGAGGTTCTTTTTAGACCTTCTGTCCCCGACAATCTCGAGCATTGGCAGGTTTTCGAGGATGACGATCAAATTATCAGATTCATGGAAAATAACAAAGAATTTACAGACTTGCAAGTTGCTTTCCTGGCCGATTCCATGGACTTGGAAGTCATAAAGCTGCAAAACAATACCTTACCAAAGGGTTGTATTCCTCTAGAAAACCTTTTTGACAGGCATGATGTTTTCAAAGGAAAAAGAACCAATAAGCAAGTTGAGGAAGCCTTGGAATTCAATATCGGTACAGAGATGGACCCAAGAATGGTCAAGATAGGAAAGGGGACCGCTGAGAAAGAGAGGAAGGAAATACTAGAGCTCATCAGAGAGTTTAGAGACACCTTCTCTTGGAACTATGATGATTTAAAGGCCTACAGAGGGGATGTCATCCAACATGCTATACCCTTGGTAGAAGGAGCTAAGCCATTCCGACAAAAGCTAACGCATATCAACCCGAAGTTGGAAATCTAGATACAAAAGGAACTCCAAAGATGGTTGACACTGGTATCATAGCCCCTATCAGGTATTCCTCTTGGATGTCGAACTTGGTAGTTGTTCATAAGAAAAATGGTGATATCCGCCTGTGTGTTGATTTCCGCAATCTCAACCAGTTGTCTTTAAAGGATAATTATCCCCTCCCAAACATGGAACATTTGCTTCAGTGGGTCATAAGGGTGGGGATGATGTCTATGCTAGATGAGTTCTCAGGGTACAACTAAGTTTTACTCAAAAGGGAGGACCAACTCAAAACTGCGTTCACTACACCTTGGGGAAATTTTATGTACTTGAGAATGTCGTTTGGTCTTATGAACGCTGGTGCCACTTTTCAGAGAGCAATGGACTTTGCCTTCAGGGACCTTATACAAAAAATCATAGAAATTTACCAAGATGATCTCACAGTTGTGTCCAAGGATAGGAAAGACCATCTCTCCCACCTCAAGATTGTTTTTGAACGATGCAGGAAGTATGGTATCTCACTTAATCCTATAAAGTCTGTTTTTGGGATTGATGAAGGAAAACTATTGGGACATGTGGCCTCACCAGGAGGAGTCTCTATTGATCCCTAAAGAGTCCAATCAATAAAGGATGTCCACCCTCTGGTCAACAAGAAAGCCCTACAATCTTTTCTTGGAAAAATCAACTTCATCCGCAGATTTGTGCCAAATTTTGCTGAGAGGATAAAACCATTAAGCGCTCTACTGAAAAAGGACGTTGCTTTCAAGTGGGGAGAGTAGAACAACAGATCTTTTGAAGATATCAAAAATTCCATCTCCCAAGTTCCCATCTTGATTAGTCCTGATTTTTCGCAAGATTTCATAATATTCTCATTTTCATCTCAGGATACTATTGCAGGTGTCTTGATGCAGAAGGACACTGATAACTATGAACATCCTGTGGCCTTTATGAGAAAAGTCCTAAGAGAGTCAGAGTTGAACTACTCCATCACAGAAAAGCAAGCCTATGCCTTGGTCAAATCCCTCAAACATTTCAGGAACTACATCGGTTACAATAAAATCAAGGCTTATGTCCCATACCCAGCTGTGAAGGATGTTTTATCACAACAAGACTACATGGGTACTCGAGGAAAGTGGGTTTCCAAAATCCAGGAGTATGACTTAGAAATAAAACCCACCAAGATAATAAAAGGACAAGGTCTGGCCCAAATGTTGACCGAAAGCAATCAGGAAGCCATACAAATGGGTGAGAATGAGCAAGTGAATGTAATGATCAGTGAACTAGAACATGATGAGTGGTATTTCGATATAGTTTATTATCTAAAGAACTTGTCTTTCCCTAATCACTTAGTGGATTACAAGAGAAGGGATTTGAGATTGAAGGCTATGAAATACTGCTTGACCGAGGATGGACTTGGATGGAAGAATCCTGATGGCGTTATACTTCGATGTGTAAACAAGAAAGAGGCAAAGAAAATATTGGAAGAATTGCATTCTGGGCATTGTGGTGGACACTTTGCTACTCGTACTACTGCCCATAAGATCTTGAGGGCTGATTATTATTGGCCAACACTCTTTTCAGATACTTATCAGCATGTTCGATCTTTCCAACCTTGCCAATACTTCTCCGGCAAACCAAGACTCCCAGCACAACCTTTGAAATTGGTCGTAGTGGGGGCACCCTTTCAGCAATGGGGTTTGGATTTTATTGGTGAATTCAAAGACAATTCGAGTAATGGCTATCGATGGATCCTAAAAACTACAGACTATTTCACTAGATGGGTTGAATCAATTCCCACAAAAAAGGCCACCGAAGAAGTAGCCATGAACTTCTTGGAAGATCAGATCATAGCTAGGTTTGGCACCCCTTCCAAGATCACTATAGATAATGCCAAAGCTTATAGCTCCTACGCTCTGGTAGAATTTTGTTTCAAATATGGCATTACCCTATCCCATTCCTCAAACTACTACCTGCAAGGAAATGGATTGGCAGAGTCAACCAACAAGAACCTCATGAATATTCTAAAAAGAGTTGTCGGAGAAAATAAGAAGTCACGAGATAGCAAAATAAAATATGCAGTATGGGCAGATAGAATAACAACAAAAACGTCCACAGGGAAGACTCCTTTTGAGCTAGTATATGGACTTGAAGCAAAACTTCCTGTGAATCTCCAAATCCCTATCCTTCAATTTGCTCAACAATATGCCATAGATGCAAAGGCAATCCAAGGAAGGATCAATCAGCTGATAGAACTAGATGAAACGCGAAGAAGTGCCTTGGGTCAAACGACGAGAAACAAAGAAAAGATAAAGAACACCTTTGATCACAAAGCCAAAGAAAGAAGTTTCACAAAGGGAGATCTCGTCTTGCTATGGGATAAAAGAAAAGAGAAGCCTAGCATGCACAAAAAGTTTGACAGCCTATGGGGAGGTCCTTACAAGATCTAAAGTTGTGCAGGTACGAATTATTTCAACCTGGAGACAATGGAAGGAGAGATTCTGAAACTGTCGGTAAACACTTTACATATCAAGTGTTACTACCCCCCAGACACATGACTGCACAGGTGAGTATAGGTAAGTAGGCATTCTTCTGTGTATTATACCATTTGCATTTCATGTTAGTTGTTTTCCTCACGTGCATGTTGATTGTTTTATTTTAGTCATATATATATATTATTTGCGGGGTGGCAATACCACCCCACCTCTGTTGTTGATGCCCTTTTTCTAGTGTGAGTAGGTTTGCAGGTTTATGCTAGAGATGCTGAGGTTCTCATGCGATCTACGGTGAGCACATGTCCTCGAGTTGGAGCCATATGTTATCCCCGATTTCTAGGGATAACTAGGAGATCATGTTTCGAGGCCCATAGGTCCTAGACATGGAGTACCAAGAGCAGGATTGACCTAGTATGGCCCTGGAGGGCCCATCTTTCTTCTTCTTCATCAGACTTGTCCTGTCAGCAGCAGCAACATCCATCACCTTCGGCTTGGACTTATATCAGAGAAGACTCTTGCTCCATGAGGTAATTGGTCCAGGTATCATGGTATGTGTCATGTTTGATCATTATAACTCTCAGATATATGCATCAGATTCCTTTCATTTCTGACGACTAATTGGATCTTGCACTAACCCACTTGACCATGGTTGGGGGTATTAATGGGGTGCCCTAGCAAGCTTGTATCCATAGGTTTGGTTAGCCACCAGGGGGGATTTTGAAGAGTCATCGTCCACTCCCACCATATTATCATTTTACATCTTATCTCCCATTCATCTATACCATTCCCCTAGCTCGGGCATTAGGATGACCTATTTGTGGGGTTACACTTTATCCCGTGGGAAGAAGGGGCTAAAGGAACAAGGGGTAAAAGTAGCTGGTAAAAGATAAAAGCCATAGAAAATAAAGCCTAGAGATGCCTCGCCCAGGGATCCCCGAGAAGGCAATAAAAGGCCTCTCAATAAGAAACAAGAGGGACCCTAAGAAAAATAACAAAAAATACAAGACCTAGCCAAGAGGATGGGGGGTCTCATCATGAGCTAGCCCATTATGTTCATAGGTACCTTATAGTATGACATTGCCATTATCTGGTTACCACGCCAGGGCAGTGACCTTTGGTTGCATAGCCAAGGGAAAGGGGGTCTCATCATGAGCCAGCCTTATCATTTCTGTGAAAGCACTCGTGGGTAACACTGTCAGCTCTGGTCACCATGCCAAGGCAGTGTCCTCTAGTTAGACCTTGAAATGAAAAATAAAGAAAAAGAAATGAATAAAAGAAAGAATAAAGGCAATAAAGGGCTTGGAAAGAATTGCAACCATGACAGGTACAACTCGCCTCCTACAAAGGCACCCACGGATAATATCCACCCCTGGTTTTCACTATGTCTGGGCATCCTTAAACCACACCACCTTGTATTACATGGCTTGGATGATATCCTTTGGGAACTTTCCTTTTCTTACGGATTCTGGCCCAATAGGTTACCTTGTCTTTTCTTTAGCTTTGTATAGTAGGTCAGTGTAATGTCTTTGAGCTATTAGATGATATGCTAGGGGTCTTATGCATGCATTTGATAAAATTAATGATGAAATATGATTGACATTGCTATGATCCTGAGGACTAATGAGCCCATGGAGGGAGAAGTTTTTGATGTGCAGGACCATACCCGATGGACAGGTACCAGGTGGACTGGTACACATGGGGAGATGATCAGTTCGGACCTCCATGGGCCTGAAGAGCCCATCAGATGGTTGCTGGGACCTCATCAGGGGTAGAGACAGGACAATGACTGATCGAGCATTTGCACGAGAGAAGAAGAAGGACATTTTCATCCAGGACGCCTTGGCTGAGCCCAACCCTAGGGGGTTGACCCACTGCAGGTGGGATGTGTCCCTATGTTGACCAGGACGTCCTCCAGAGATCCTTGATGTCACCTCTAGCGTGTGGCAGCTTTGTAGGGTAGTTTGGCACATGTGGCAGAGTTTGGAGGCCCAGAGAGGGCCAACGTTTGTCTTCTAGTGCTAAGATTTGCCCTAAAAAGGGCCAACGTCTCCCTCAGAGGGGCTAGATGTCCTGCTTACTACTCATTTAGGGTTTTATTTAGCAGTTAAATGTAAAACAATATGATTTTTAATAGTCAGCCTTGTCAGCTATTTTAATGACCTAATTTTTAATTAAGGGTCATTGGATGATATAAATTGAGGATGTTTTCCCTCATTTTGATATAACACTCTTCACTCACACAAATGAGATCTGATTTTTGCACCCTTCGAGGGTAGATTTTTTGTCTAAAGTGAGGCACACTTGCTATTGGAAGGATATTTTTGTCATTTATGACATTTCTCTCAAGGAAGGTTTACAACTAGGGTTTGCTTGTGCTTTTCTTCATGACGAGTAAGTAAATTTTCTTGCAAAACTTCTTAAGTGAATGGTTGTAGGTATAATTTCTTGCATTTTCTTATTGTATTGTTGATTTAAAACCCTAGGTAACAAGCACACAAGTAGGTTATTGTATTTTTTTTTTTTTTTATGTCTAGAGGAATCAACAACTAGTTGGGCACGTGCTCACGTTACACGTGAATGTGTTATCCAACTTCTACCACTATAACCTCCAGGTGTGCCCACGAGGCCCCATACGCGGCACACATTGTAAGTTGGGGGGAGTTGAACTCGAAACCTCATGGAACTTCATTTTCATGGTGCTTGCCAATTGAGCTACCCCCCCGGGGGCACAAGTAGGTTATTGTTACATGTCCCCTTGTTGAGAAATATTTTTCAGCCATTGAAGAAAAGAGATAGAGCCTAGCCGTTGCTACACTTGTCTTCTTTCTTCTGAGCTAGCATTGAAGCCTATAAGTTGAAAAAAGGAGACGTCCTAGGCCTAGATTGCCTACACCTAAGGTTTTCACCTTCTAGGGTTTGAAAGCCTTGTTATTGCAACACTTTCTCCCTTAGACTTATGCTTTAGGCTAGCCATTTTTCCAAGTTAATTTAGAGAAGGAGGAAAGAGCACGAGGCCTTGCTTAAGCAACACCAGAGTGAGCCTCTTTTCCCTAGGGTTTTGATTCTAGGGCCTTGCCTTTGCAGCACCATAGAACCCTACCTTCTAGTTTCTGAATTATCATCCTTCCGAGACCTTGTGCCCTTATATTTAACTCCATTTACCCTAAGGCACTGATTTGATCTCCAATATTGAAGCTTTAGTGTACAAAACTACCTTTAAAACTTTAAATTTTGAAACCCTAACTAACATTGCTAACCTAATTAAGGTTGACATCATAGTTGAATATCTCATTTTGACGCAACAAAAGTGTAATATAAGCAATTAAATGATGATTTGAAGCATTTATTGAGTAAATGGTTGATTGAACATATTGTCGAATTAGTCATCTTGGTAGATATTGATGAATTGATAATCTTTCATAAACTAATTAACAAAAACGTTGACTTCATCTTGTATCTATTGCATTGCTTATTGAATGATATCAGATAGTTAAAGAAGTACTAACCCTTTGAGTTATAGCCTGCAAATATATATATTGTGTTGCTATTGTCTTGTTCCGGGAAGGTGTTTTCAACAAGGCATACACTTCTTTCAGTGGCTGATTAGCTGGACTATCTGACATTGGTGGTAACCAGTGAGGAGGGAACTCTTAAACTTAACCTTGTATCTTCTGCCTCTTCAGACCCCAGGTTATCGAGGACGTCTCCCTTGGGCTAACCTCCCTAAACAGAAAGAACCTCCCCATCAAGGTGACATTGGGTGGGGAAGGTTCCTGTTGCGCCAGTTTGTCCTCTATCCTCTAGCCTGTGACCTAAACTACAAACTGTGCGATAACAGGTCTAATTTTGAATATGGAAGAGGACATGGTAAAACTAGTCAAAACAATATGAACTACTCTTACAACAGATTTGACACCTTAAGATATGAGACTGAATGTTACAAGTGTAACAACTTTGGGCTTGTGTCAAGAAATTGTCCTATGATTTTTCTAAAATTTAATGAACCCACTTACACAGATCTGAAAACCAAATTTTGGAAAAAGAAAAGTGAAAATCTGAACATTGAAAAATACACTATATCTCTACAAGAAGAACATAAAGTCAAATGGGTTGTGGATAGTGGATGTTCAAAGCATATGACAGGTAGAAAAAAACTCTTTGTTGAACTAGATGAAGGAAAAGAAGGTACAGTCACATTTGGAAATGATCAATCAGCTAGGATAGTTGGAAAAGGAACTGTATATCTAAACAACAAGAAAATCATGGCTGAAAATGTCTTATTGGTTGAGGAAATGGAACATAACTTATTGAGTGTAATTCAAACCTGTGATAAAGGTCTCTTTATGATTTTTGATTCAAAAGGATGTCAAGTCAGGGATATAAAATCAAATAAACT
The DNA here is from genome assembly GCA_009831015.1 of Picea engelmannii. NCBI lineage: Eukaryota > Viridiplantae > Streptophyta > Pinopsida > Pinales > Pinaceae > Picea > Picea engelmannii. Next base: position 376,788 of record ML780384.1, read on the forward strand.
AGTTGGAACAACCACAAGAACTTCAAGCAACATTTACATACTAGATGAATAAAAAGAAAAATGTTATCTTGGGAGTGAAGATAAAATTTGGTTGTGGCACAAAAGACTTGGACACATTAACTTTGAAAATCTGATTCAGTTGAATAAAAAGGAAGCAATAAGAGATTTACTTGTCATAAAGAATCTTTCAAGTTCTGTCTGCAAGCAATGTCAACATGGTAAGCAAACTAGAGTTAAATTCAAAATCAAAGAACATTGAACAACTAAACCATTGGAATTAGTACATGCTGATGTTTGTGGACCTATGAGAACAATAGGGTTAAAAGGAGAAAGATATTTTCTACTATTTGTGGATGACTTTACTAGAATGACATGGATGTTTTTATTGAAAAAAAAATCTGAAACTTTTAGCTGTTTTTAAACCTTCAAGGAGTCAACTGAAAATGAATGTGACATGAAAATTAAATGTTTAAGATCAGATAATGGAGCGGAATTTGTGTCTAAAGAACTCAACAAATACTGTGATGAAAATGGAATAAGAAGACATTTTTCTATTACTGAAACACCTCAACAAAATGGAGTGGTTGAAAGAAAAAATAGGACTGTTATGGAGATGGCTAGAACTATGCTAAATGAATCTAAACTAAGTAATATACTATGGCCTCAAGCTGTTCATACTATTGTTCACATTTTGAACAGAAGCTTGCTGAGAAACAATCATTTTAAGACACCCTATTAGTTATGGAAAGGCATACCAAGTAGTGTTAAACATTTCAAAATTTTTGGCAGTAAATGTTATATCAAAAGAGTTGACAAGCATTTGGGTAAGTTGGAATCTAGAACATATGAAGGTATTTTAGTTGGGTATTCCTGTGCAAGGAAAGCTTATAAATGTTACAACTTCAGATTGAACAAAATAGTTGAATCCATAGATGTGAAATTTGATGAGTCCTCATTTTTGAAGTCTAAATCTAAACAAAAGAATCATCAAATATATGAGATAGATGACACGCATAAGATGAATGATGAGGTAAGTGAAACAAAAGAAACTAAGGCTGCTGACAGTGAGCAATTAATTCCTACTTTGACACAGGACACAACTCCATCCAAAAGCATGACTCCATCAAAGACTCCAAGCAAGAGAATACAAAAAAATTGCCCTGAAGAATAGATAATTGGTGACATAAATGCAGGTGTTGAAACAAGAAGCAGAAGGCAAGAATCCACCTCAACTCATGAACATGTATCTTTACTTTCTCTGATTGAACCCAAAAATATTGAAGAAGCAATTAAAGATGAGTACTGGATGAAAGCAATGAATGAAGAACTTAGTCAAATATAAAAGAATAAGACATGGGATTTGGTTCCTAGACCTTTGAATAAGAATGTCACAGGGGCTAAATGGGTTTTCAGAAATAAGATGGATGAAGCAGGTAAAATAACCAGAAAAAAGGCTAGATTGGTTTGTAAAGGGTATGCACAAGTAGAAGGAATAGATTTTGGAGAAACTTTTTCTCCTGTTGCAAGAATGGAATCCATTAGACTGATTCTAGCTTATGCCAGTTCTAAACACATTAAATTTTACCAAATGGATGTAAAGTATGCATTTTTGAATGGTGATTTAGAAGAAGAAGTATATATGGAACAACCAAATGGTTTTCAAGTACAAGAAGCAGAACAATATGTTTAGAGGTTGAAAAAGGCATTGTATGGCCTGAAGCAAGCACCAAGGGCTTGGTATTCTAGACTTGACAATTACTTGAGGCAACAAGGATTCAGGAAAGGTAACACTGATAGTAATATATATATTAAAGAAGAAAATGATAGCCTGATCATTGTTGAGATATATGTAGATGATATCATTTTTGGTAGTGATGATAATAGGCTTAGTAAATAGTTTGCTGAAAGTATGCAGAAAGAGTTTGAGATGTCCATGCTAGGAGAAATGAAGTTTTTCTTAGGCTTGCAAAATACTCAATCTGATAAAGGTATTTCCATTTCTCAAACCAAGTATATCAATGAAATGCTTAAGAAATTTCATATGGAAGAGTCTAAACCAGTTGGCACTCCCATGGTTACTGGCTATAAATTAAGTAAGTTTGATGATACTAAAGATGTTGATCAGACAGTATACAGATCTATGATTGGTAGTCTTCTTTATGCTATAGCTACAAGACCTGATATTATGCATGCAGTTTTTCAAGTTGGTAGGTTTCAGGCTTCGCCAAAAACTTCTCATCTACTTGCAGTCAAAAGAATTTTCAGATATCTTAAGGGGACAACACAGTATGGTTTGTGGTATCCTACAGGTAATCAGCTTGATTTGTATGCTTTCACTGATGCTAATTGGGCAGGTTGTGTTGATGACAAGAAGAGTACTAGTGGAGTAGCATTTTTTCTTGGAGGATGTCTTGTAAGTTGGCCAAGTAAAAAACAATCAGCAGTGTCTCTGTCTACTGCTGAAGCATAATACATAGCAGCTGCAACTTGTTGCACTTAGGATCTATGGATGAAATAGATGCTGGAAGATATACATATTCATTATAATGAACCTATACCTATCTTCTGTGATAATACCAGTGCAATTAGTATTTCTAAAAATCCTGTTATGCATTCCAAAACAAAGCACATTCCCATTAAATTTCATTTTCTAAGAGAGCAGGTTATGTCTAAAGTTATTAAAGTGGAATATGTTAGCACACAGGATTAGATTGCAGATGTATTTACTAAACCTTTACCTAAAATGAAATTTGAAAGTGTCAGGGATCAGTTGGGGGTTTACCCTCTCTAATTTCATTTCATTGTCAAATATTGCACAGGCTTCATTATAAAATCAGACTGCACAAGTTTATTGACTATTATTGATAGGGGGAGTTGCTACTAAAATGATACATCTTTGCAAGTGTTTTTTATTTGCTCAAGGGGAGTATGGTTGATTCATTTTCCATAGATGTCAAAAGGGTGAGAAGAGATTTAAAGTTTGCCATCAATGACAAAGGGGGAGTTTGTTGGTCAGTTTGCATAGGTTTTGTCATTAATGTCAAACTTGAAGCTGTACGGTGGTTCGCTGAAGAGTTCCTTCAGAATTCGGGAATTCAGAGGTTGCATGTTGAGAGACCTTTGACATCGCGATACACGAAATCACAAAACGCGAAGTCCCGATGAGATCAGGACCCCGCTGAAGAGTTCCTTTGGAATTCGGGAATTTGGAGGTTGCAAGTTGAGAGACCTTCGACATCATGATACGCAAAATCATGAAACGCGAAGTCTTGATGAGATCAGGACCAGATCGGAGAAAATTGGATATCGGGAAATCATAAGTCAAAGGAAGGAAATGTGATAGCATTCCAACTCGCAAAATGTCGAAATGCGAAAATGTGAAACGTCGAAATACCAGACCGTTGATCTAACTCCATTTCGGAGTTCTGGATACCGGGAGTTGGAAGTGTCGGAACACTTCACCATAGGAATTCCGAAATGCCGAAATGCGAAAACATATTTTGGTGTAGGTTTCAGATACTGGGAGTTGGAGTGTCAAAACACTTCACCACAGGAACGTTAAAATGCCAAAATGCTAAAAGCCAAAATGCCGAAATATGAAAGGGCCGAAACATGGAACGTTGAAATGCCAAAATATGAAATGCTGAAATATGAAAGGATAAAACATCGAAACATGGAATGTTGAAATGCCAAAACGCTAAAAGCCAAAACGTGAAATGCAAAATACATTTTGATTAACCTGTGGTCACGACCAATGGGCATATGATTTAGCTCATATGTATTGTCGAAACGCTTGAAGGATATTCTATGCTGTAAATTCAAAACAAATGCATGTTCATCGAACGATGCTGGTTAAATATTTAAACTCATTGTGTGGATACTGTTCTTCTTGATTCCTTGACCAATAATAATTTTTGTAAAGTAGTTATTCAGTTATTGTAACTGAATCTTCGAAGCCTGAGGGTTCGATTGTATGCTCTGAATGCATAGGGTAGATATAAGTGAAAGTTGGTGAGTGTAATTGGATGAATGGAACAACCGTAGCTCTAAGGTAAAATTCATTTCTGTAAATGAAGATAAAACTGAAATAAAATCATACAGGGATAGTGAGAAGAAATGATGAAGGTATAACAGAGATCAAGGGGAGAAAAAATGGATTTTGATATGATTATTTAAATAGAGAGGACTTGAATGCTGAATCCTTTGCCAGAGAAGATAAAGAGTTGGTTTGCAAGTTCTTAGTGACAGAGAAGGGTTTCAGGGTGGTAGGGAGGAGCAAGGGGAGACTGTAAAAGTCTCATGTACAAGTTGGTGCTTGTACATCTGGGAGTTGTAGCTTCCATTCAGTAGGTGCTGAAGAAACAGAGGTAACAACCTCATCTGGGTTGTAGCTCAGATAAAATAAGAATGTAAAGAGGAGTTGGAGCTTGCCTTTCATTCATAAGAAGAAGAGGTTTTTCCCTTTTGGGTTTCCTCATGAAAAATCACTGTGTCACTGTTTTATTTATGCGATTGTATATTTATTGGTTAAATGTATTACTGCAAGTTAAATGTTAAAGGCATGATTTATTGATTAATAAGTAATCTTCTTATAAAATGAAAGAAATTTTATACAACTGATTCACCCCCCCCCCTCAGTTGATTTATCCTGTTCAACACCTTTACCCTCTTTTGACAACATCTTACCTGTGACTTCATGTTTTAACCCAAGGCACAACCTTTTTATGAATTGAATTATTTAATTAGTAATATGGGTTGTCAATTAGTTTCCTACTTAATTTTAGGTTTACTAATGATATGGATTGGAAGCATATACTTACAGGTTGGAAACATGTTGTATTCATTCAAGGATTTGATGTTGTTACTCCTTCACGAGCTCAGATGGTGTCCATTTTGATATGTTTTTACTTCTATATCATGTCACCCTTTGAACCATGATCTTGCCACTTCCACAATCTGATTAATACTTAAGCATTTGGTCTTTAACCGATGCTCAAGTATAGGAGTAGACTAGTGCCCATGTGGCAAGGATGATTCACTAGAAGAAACATGAGTACCATCTGTTGCAACTATTCATGGTTGTGATAATATACAAGAATTCTCCATTTTTTACATCGGTTGTAAAAACATGAATGTGCAACAGATCTTGCGCTATGTATTGATAGGATCCAATGTTATATTTTGTAATTATCGTTATCTATAAATATATAAATAATAGGAACCCTCTCTGGTTGAGGAGGTTGGCATAAGAGAGGAACAAAGTGTCTAACAGGCATCTAGTGGACTTATTGTACCATCTCTTTTATATAATATGAGAATATTGGTTCGTGCTATCTGAGCATCAATTTGTGAGTTTTTTTAGTAGCCTTGATTGGTGAAGGAAGGCCCCCCTTTGCTAATCAAGTGTTGCAATTTCATTTGTTCATTAGGTATATTTATTACAGTATGTTTTATGATTCTAAATGATGTGGTGATTACTAGTTGGTGTGGAATATTATTCATTCTTGATTGTTGAGTTTTTACTTACAGAGCTTGGTCAATTGTTAGCAGGAATCGAGAATCCTTGTTATAGTTGTTAATTTTGTTGGGTGGAGTTTCATTGTGGTTTCGTTGCATTAATTAGATTCTTCATTAACATATAGTATTTCTTATTGAAATTATACTAGGTGCGTTGTCTTTAAGATCATAGTGAGTCCAGGATTGGTCAAGATAACTGTTGGATTGCTTTCCAGTTTGCAGTTGTTATTTCCTTTTAGCAAGAGTGGTGTGGATCGAGAGTGATTATGTTTTTCAGTGAGTGTCGCATGGATTGAATGTGGTTTTATTTTCAGTAAGTAATTGTTCGGATTAAGTGTGATCTTTCCTTTACATAATTATTCACAAGGTTTTGCATAGAGTGATTTGAAGTGTGTTTCTTTCAAGAAAAGATAGACTGATTGAGTTTTCGTTCACTACACAATCATTAGAATTACCAGCACTACAAAGGAAATTGTAGCCTACATAGACTTTGCACATAGCCTTGAAATAAAAAGATGACCCCTATTTTGATAATTAATGTGAAGTGATATTAGTTGTCTCAGAAAGACATTTAAAATCCCCAACAAAAGGATTTGCACAAATGTGTTATATCTTGTGATAACAGGCTTATTGTTTCATTTTGAGGTGGATGAAAAGACAATGTTGGAAGGAAGATGGTATTGGGGATCAACATAACTATCTATAAAACCATGGTAAGTTTGCTTTGATCCCCGAATAAAGGTTTCAAAGATAGTTCATGTTTGGGTCAAGTTACACAGTCTACCAATGGAGATGTGGTGTGAGAAAATATTAAATGATATAGGTAATTGCACGGGAAAAACATTTAATGTAGATGTTTTTCTTAAGAACAATTCTCTTAAGATGGTAACTAGGATTTTTGTAGAGGTTGGCATTATTAAGTGCCTACCAGATTGTATGGAAATTGTGGTGGGGTCTATCATCCATACTTAAATATTGGACTATGTTAAGGTTCAATTTATATGTTCTCAATTCCTTGTTTATGGAAACATAGTAGAATATTTATCTCTTCCCTTTCTGAGACAAGTTTGGAAGAAGAAAAAAGTGTCAAAATATATTTTTGAGGAATGTAAAATTGTAACATAAGGGAGTCCCAGGCCAAGAAAATATTAAGGAGCTGGAACAAATTTTGTAAATGGTATAAGATTCCATAGCTCTAGAATTTTGTGAGTTGGAAGCAAATGGAGAAGCAATATTGTAGGATGTTATTGATCCATCATAGTGCCCACTTCCACCTCAATAAGGAGCTCAAACTAGCAAGAAAGTTGCTCGAGAAATGGAGGAGCAATGTTTTTAAATTCCTAGTAAGATGCAAGAGATTATCCTAAAGATCCTATTCCATTTGATACTAGTTTTTTGGGATTTGAAAAAACAAAGAATGGTCCTCCCTTTTATAATTGATGGAGAGTCCTGTGAGAGGACCATGCGCCAAGAATAAATATAGGGGTTCGACCATGGGGTTGGGGAATTCTCCTTCTTTCCTTGGTAAAGAAAACCAAAACCCGACAAACCAATTTATAATATCCTATGGGGAGTCCACTCGAGTTACAAGTTCTTCCTTATAGAATTGGTTTCAAATGGTAATCCCGAGGTGGGTAAGAAAGTAGGCATCTAATACCTAGGAAAGGGATTTTAGAGAAAGGAGAAAATAAGAATATTGGGGGGTTAGGTTTGGCCCCAATAAGGATTCATCATCTCCCTTATATGGAAGGAAGTCCCTTCTCTTCCATACATAGACAAAATCCTTGAAGGAGATACAATAAGGTAAATTAAATTTTATCACCAAGGTCCTTAGTGTGGGATAACACCCCTCAAGGGTTCTAGAATGGTTATTTTACCTCTAAATATAAGAGGTCGTAGCAATCCCTCAATAAGACTAGCCTTGGCATGCTTAGTGGAATTTCTTAAACGATATATCCATCTAAGTCAAGAAACTATGGAGGAAAGGAGTAAAATTATTGGGATGTTGGCGAAGCTATTGAGAGATTGGAGTTTCAGGCATTAGACGGTATTGGAAACTTGGGGGTTGTTCAATGTTCTTACAATATGGAAAAAAAGACATTGCTTTAATCAATTATTCTCTTCTTGTATCAAGTATTTGATTAGAACTTTTGTTTAAATATTTGGGAAAAAAGGTCTCAGTCATTAATTGTTATGGTCCTTATGAATAATGGTATGGTTTTTGGGAAATATTTTTTTATCAAAGTTTTCTTAAAAAAGATAGGCTCATTATTGGTGGATATTTGAGTTTTACTTTGAGTAGGTTTTAGGTTTGGGGAGAGTCTAATAGGATAGATAGACAAACATATTTCTTCCATCACAAGATCAAAGAAACATGACTAATAGATATTGAACCTATAAATCTAATCTCTACTTGGGGGAATAATAGGGTGGATAAGGCTAGAGTTGAAAAAATATTAGACATGTTCCTTATTTTAGAATGTATTATGCGATAAATTGACATAAACAAATCCTAGGTGGATTCTAAGGGGTTTTATGCCACCTCCGTATTCTCATTCAGTTGGAAAAGAAATACTATAATCCAGCCAACCCTTTCAGTTTTAACCCCATATGGTTGGAAGAAGAGGACTTTTGGGAATTGGTTAGCAAAGAATGGGTGGGTTTTGATGCAAATGTTAGGGATTTGGCCAACTTCTAGTTTGGAGTTTCCTTATAAAAATTAAAGGGGGCAATGGTTTCATGGGATGCTAATCAAGGGATGAGTTTAGATTAGGATCTTAATATGGTGGAGAAGGAATTTACTGAATTATATGTGAAGAATGAGGTTGGTTTTTTTAGTGAAGAGGAAAAATCAATATTATAGGATTTAGAAATGAAGACAAATTGGATTTTGGAAATGAGGGAGGCCGAATGACGAATAAAAAAAGGACTCATGTAGTTATAGGATGAAAAAAAATAATTCTTCCATAATGTTTAAAACCATATGAAAAGGCTAGACACTATCCAGGAGATGCAAAACAAGGAAGGTAGCATAGTTATAATGTTTTTAGAGATAACAACTTCAGAGGTTGAACACTTCTAGTCAATATACAAGGAGCCTGAAAGGGAAAATATAGTTGAGATCATGAAGCTAACATCCTATTTCCATAGCTTTCTAGTAGAGAAAGATAATGAATAAATGGAATAAGTATATAAGAAGGAAATAAAATATGTCCTCGCCTCTTTCGAGAAGGATAAAATCCCATGGCTATATGGTTTTCTAGTAGAGTTATTCATTGGTTTTTATGATCTTGTAGAGAAGGAGATTCTCAGAGTTATTGAGGAAATCAAATGTTCAATTAAGGTTCTATGAGCTCTCAATTCCATTTTATTGGAACTAATCCCTGAAAAGGAAAAGCCAACATCTTTGATGAGTTTCAACTTATTTCTTTATGTAACTATGCTTATAATATTGGAGCAACGATTATGGCAGTAAGAGTTAAAAGGATTCAATACTCATCTCTCAAGAGTAGTTTGGGTTTCTAGCAGGAGGGTAGATATTGGAAGCTAAAGGGGAAACTCAATATGGCCTTCACTGAATTAAATCCAAGAGTCATTCAACCATGTTTATGATATTGAGTTTGTCAAAAGCATATGACCATACTAGTTGGATTTATCTCTATTTGATACTTCTTCATGTTGGTTTTAGTTTTTTAGTGGTAAAATCGATTATAGGATGCATATCATTGGTTTCCTTTGTGGTAGTCATCAATGAGTCACCTTAAAACTTGTTTAGTCCCTTCACGGGGCTAAGATAAGGCTATATTTTATCTCCACTTCTTTTTTAAACTATTTATCGAAGGCCTGAGTAGGGATGTTATGGAAGGAAAACAAGTAGGGATAATTATCTCTAGAGTAAGGATAGACATAGATTTATCATTCACTCATTTATTATTTGTTGATGTTGTCTTGTTGTTCACAAATGGTAGTTTAAGGGTAGCAAGGATGTTATAGGAAATTCTAAACACATATGGAAAAACAACAAGTATGGACATAAATATGGATACATCCACTATTTGTTTCAATGGACTGGAGCATGAGGATGAATGAAGTCTATTAAGAATATTTTCATTTAGAGTTCTTAATTTCCAATTTGGTTTTAAGTATCAAGGATTTCTTCTAAAGCCGAATGGGTATATGAAATAAGATTGGGGATGGTTGGTGGAGAAATTTTAAGAAATGATTAATCATTAGTGTAATAGATGGCTATCTATTGGGGGGAGATTGATGTTAGTCAAGTCCATCCTAGAAGCCATCCATGTTATTTTTCATTTGTTAGCCTATATTCCTAATGGTGTTTGGGAAAAAATAAGAAAGTTGTGTTTTAAATTTCTCTAGACCAATAAGAAAGAGTATAGAGGAATTCCCTTAGGGAAATTGAAGATCATAGCAATACCAAAGGAGGTGGGGTTTGAAGAACATTCATACATTTGTAGCTTCCTTGGTGAAAAAATATTATGGAGAGTTCTCATGAAAGTGGGTCTACAAATGAATATTAAGGAGTAGAACTATAATAGTCTAGGGTATTTTTTAGATTGGATTAGGAGCCTGATAAAAAGCATAAGAATGTATCTATTCAATGGAATACTCTCATCTAGGATTTTGTGGTGATTGGAAATCATTTATGTTGGAAGGTAGGTAATGGTGAGAAGGTATATATTGGATATTATGCAATATTGGGTTGTGGTGAAGGGTCTATATTACTACATGAAATGATTGGTAGCTTGCAAGAAAGGGGATTTTACACCCTTAACTAGAATATATATTCCCTCATGATATATTTTTGGAAACAAGGATCATTGGAGGAGTGCAAAGTATTTGGAATTTTAAGGTGAGGATATTTTTCTTTGCAACTCATAAATAGAAATTATAAAGAGGGTACACATTAAACATGAGGTGGATTCTCTTGCTTGGGTAGAAAACAAGAAGGGAGGATAATACACAAGTTTCCTAGGATATCAATCTTTAATAAAAAATCAACATTAGAAGCTTTTTTGGTGGTGGAAGTGGATTTGGAGAGTAAATGCCCCTAATAATATTTGGGTATTTCTATGGTTAGCCTTAATAAACAAGGCTTTGAGTTGGGAGGTCATGTAGAGGATATGTAAACAAGGCTATAGGATTTGTTTGATATGTAGGATGGGGGAAATTTTTTTTTTGCATCTACTTATTAATTGTCCTTATGCACATCATATTTAAAATGAGTCAAAATAGATTATAGGTTGTCCTAATGTTTGGAGTGGTGATTCAGTGGAGGATTTCTTGAAGAAATGGTTTAGTAAAAAAGAATTGAAAGAACTTAGAGCCTTGCCTTACCTTATTCTACGGGGAATCTAGTTGGCTAGAAATTCCATACTATTTGATGAAAAATTTATTCCTATTTTTCAAGTGTTCTCTCAAGTTGGGGCTATGGTTCAAAATGTAAGAACTCATATCAAGAAAAGGGGTCTACGACAAGTTTGAGTAATTAATAAGTCATTTTCATGGGGATTCTTTGATGACTCTAGACAATGTCCTTCTAATTTTAATAGTAATGGTGGTGTCCTATTTCTTTTGAAAACACATTATGTGAAGTATAAATCATTCCTTGGGATAAGAACTAACAAATAGGTTGAGTTACATGCTTTGAAGTTATTGTTTAGGTATGCTTTTGATAGAGGTTTAAATATGGTTCAGAGCTATGGTGATTCTTCTCTAGTTATAAATTGGATGAAGGGGTGTGATGATCTCAACAACACTCTTCTCAGGCCACTTGGGGAGTAGTTATGATAAAAACCTCCTTTATTATAGTTTTATATTCTCATATCTACAATAATTAAATGAGGAAGTAGACAATATCTCCAAGGAGGGGTGTAATTTGCTATGGGGGTCCATGATAGTTGAAGAATTTTAATATGGCTTCTTTGTTTTATCTTGGATATATTTTTTATCTTTTGATCCTTTAGTCCCAATGATGTTGTTATTTATGTTGGTAGTTATTATTTTCAGATCTATTATTTGATCTTTTTGGGAATATTGAGTAGATTTTAATGTAACCTAAAGGCACTATGTGGGCTTGCTACATGATTTTTTAGAGAAATATTGTAATGAACTTTTGAAAGAATTGTTTTTCATATAATTTATAGCTTATGTTGTTTTGTTTTTTTGTCAAAATGGGAATTAGGAACACTAAGCCTAATTGTCTTTTTGTATGTGCTTGTTGGTGTATGAGGAATGTAATTTCCATTCTACCTATGACTAGAAATCACAATTGTTTTCTTCACACATACACATACATGACTAGAAATCACTTATTTTTCTTCATATATATATATATATATATATATATATATATATATATATATATATATATATATATATATAGCTTAAGGGGTTAACACAACATGTTGTTTCCAATGTTCTTGGACGATTGGTTAGTTCTGTGCCAATAGGGGCTTGGTTTGAATCCACATGAAAATAAATCCTAGTAAACCCATGAGAAATTGCCATCATTTTGAGGCTGGTACTTATTGTGTAAAGTGCATGGCATAGACTTGGTGCACCTCACCTCATGGGAATCGAATTGGTGACTTGCACAACACATAGGATTACTAACAACATCCTCTCAACAATGGCATCAACTTATTGAGCTAACCACGAAGGATTAAAATCATGATAGCATAGCCCATAAGACACCCATACAAGTTTCCAAATTCCTTTTACATTTTTTACACACACACACACACACACACACACACAAACATTTGTTTTCCATAGAAAAAAGTTGTAATTTTTATTCAAGCATAATTAAGTTACATTTTTCACACATTTGGATGAAACTACTAACAAAAATACCTTTCCACAAAGTACATGATATTGTCTTCCTACCCACAAAGTCTCTTTGTAAAACAACTCTAATACTCGCTATAAAAATTATGAAATAAGTCATATAGTAGTAACAAAGTGCTAGAAAAATTCAAAAGACAAAACTGCTTATAAAACTTGGAGACTAAGCCACTTCATAGCTAGATGGAAATATTACACATAGACCCAAATGAATGAGGATGCATTGTCCTTCACTTCCACAATAAAGAGACTATCTTGAACTAAAAGATAATCTTCCTTGGACATTTAGTCTATTTCTTGGTTAAGTTCCCTATAAACAAGTGAAAAAGAGATGACTTCAAAGCGAGCTACAATTTCCCTTAACTGAAAAATATACAAGCTCAAGAAGGATGTCTCAAAAATGAACCTCATTTGTCATCCAATTTATGAATAAGGATGAATCCCTATAGACTTGAAGGTGTAAAAGACCTCAACCCATAACACATCATATTAGAGCCAATAATTCTACCAAATTGTTAAATTTAGGACCAATATGCCCTTCGAGACAAAAGAAATGGGAATCATAGATTTAAATAACCCCACCAATGCCACAAATGTTTGATTTTATATTCTAGGCTCCATCCAAAAATCTCTAGGTAGTGACTATATATTTCCAATTTTTTTATGAGACAAAGAGGCTTGAAGTTATGATTCAATTTGATAGAGGTAAGCATTGCATTTACCTTGAGATAATCTAAATCAAAATAAAATTTTATTAAAAAAAAATCGAGTTCCTTCCCAACCATATGCTCCAACATATGACACAAGGCAAAGAACACAATTCCCTTAGTACGGATTTATTGAACCACACTCTTAGACAACCCATGAATGAATTCTCACACCAAACATTACTTTGATATGTAATGGATTTAGAAAGGTTCCAGACCTCATGAGCATAAGTGCACCCCACTAGCATATGAAAAGAGGTATCATCAATAACTCGAAAAAATAGGACATATACCTTGAAATCCATACTTTAAGAAATTTTTTCACATCAAAACTTTGTTTTTGAGGGACAACCAAAGAAAAATTCAAGTTTTTTGGCAGCACAAAGCTACCACACTATATTAAACCACTAGGACTATTCTTGATCCCGCTAATCAATTATATCCTTATAGCCAAAAGATGTTGAAAACTCACCTATATACTTGTTATATGGATATCCAAAAGTATCTAGTTCATTCCTTATTCTAATGTGACCTCAAACAAGACCATTGACAAAAACTTGCCACCTGTTATCTTGAATCCCCCCTAGGGACCAAATATTCTTGAAGCCACTCTTGGGACCAAATATTATTCGTAGTGAGTTCAATCACCTAATCAAGAAGAAAAAGGTGTCTCTACCTTAATAAGTCAGTCAAATATTCATGAAGGAATCTATCCTTGCATCTAAAAAATAACATCACAACCTAAAATTGCCTATGAACATGATCCAATCTTCTAGGGAAGAAATTTACCAATCACTAGAAAATCTAGAGTCAAAGCTCTCTCGTGATTAGATGCAGACTTTATACTCTTCCTTGGGTTTTGAATCCAATCGATGAAGGATCCAAGTTTTATGTGTAGGAATACTTAGAGCACATCATCACAAGACTTCACCCTCCCTTGGAATTTTTCCCTTATTCACTTCATCTTCCCTCCGAAATTCTCCTTGGTTACCTTAGATACAAATCACTTACTCACATAGAAGATATTCAATAGAATTTGTGTGTGAATGTACTTATGAGTGACTTCTTTAGGTGTATATATACTTTTTCTAAGTAGACTCTTTCCTTAACTTTAGGGCTTCTTGAAATTTCTTGTTACAACAAATTTACCCTTTCATTAATTACTTGCAACCAATTAGGGGTTTCTTAACCCATATTTGGGGCTTCCATAGGGGCTTCTTACTCTATCTTTGGGGCTTCCAACTTCATGACCTCATAAATCCTCAACCGCGAGGAACTACGTGATGTTCCACCTACTATTGGAAATGACATGACGAGGACTATCCATCTATGAGTGTGTTACCTACATTTACACTTTCCTTCATGTCCTTATTCCTCAAATAACTTTTGGATTTATGACCACACATATGGGTTTCTTTTAGAATTCTTCAAAGAGTCTTCTCATGAGGGCCATGATTAGAGCTAATCCATAAGGGGACCACTTTGAATAATTCTCCAAATACACCCACCACATCTGTTGACATCAATGACAACCATTGCTTGTTGACATCAATGACAACCAACTGTCCAAAAACATCAGTGACAACCAATTGTCCAACAATCTCCCCCTTGGCATTGATGACAACACTCATACTCTACTTATGACCAATTCTCCTGATATTTCTTTCCCCCTTTGACATCAATGGAAAAGGGTATCTCCCCTCGGGGCTACTCCCCCTGTCTTCATGCTTCTAATATTTCTATTCTGATATTTCTCTTTATCCCCCTTTGACATCATGGGTAAAAGAGTAACTCCCCCTATTGATATAATTTCTCTGAACAATCTTTCTCTGAATTCATGCACTCCCCCTATCTTCATGCTTTTGATATCTTTCTATGACAATTTCTCTTCTTGGATTTTTCTGTAATATGTTGTGTAGATCAATCTAGGATTTTCTGTATATGCTTTCTTTCCTTTCTTCTAGTGTTCTTTGTCCATTGGTTTTTCCTCTTGTAATTCACTGACATATATAAAAATAATTCAAAGTTACTTGAATTCAAAGTTCAAGTCTTCATGACTTGCCAAGTTTACATCAATGACCATACCTTCTTCTCATGATATAGATTCTTCTATACCTTTTACGCTTTCCTTCCTAATTCCACTTGTCCACTGATCCCACTAATTCCATTGATTCCAATTGTTACTATGATTTCATCCACTGTCATGTATCTATTTATACCATTCCGACGACTCCTCAAAATATTCTGCAACTGATCACTACATATTCCTTGCTGCTCAATTTGTCTATTCAATATGCAAATCAAACTCTATATGTTTGCAACAATTTGTATTGAATACATCCCTATCTAAACACATGCCTAGAATCATTTGTGTAAATATTGTTGGACATGGTGTTATGGTGTTGACATTGATGTCAAAGAAGGCCAAAATCATCAATGATGGACATGGTATTATGGTGTTGGCATTGATTTCAAGAAAATAAATATGGTATTTTCATTATATGTCTTTGAGATCCTAAATATCAGGAGAGATAATGTAGTAGGTTGCGCATAAGACATAGCGCGAGGTGTAGAGGAATCCAATATAAACCTAAAGCTCAGGAGAGGCAACATATTAGGTTGAATGAGATCGGAGCATGCAACATTAATACCTTTGGAAATGTCTAAGGAAAGCTCAGGAAAAGGAGTACCTTAAGGAAGTGATATTGGGATTGAATTACCAACATATCAACTGGAGAAAACCCTCATAACTATGAAGAAAACCCATTACATTCAGGAGATATGACAACCGTCAGTCACTGACCAAAGGCACAGACAAACAATCTTGGTTCAATTGGAATCCAAGTATAAATCCAAAGGGTTTAGGAGGAATCCTATTTGTTGATGAATGTTTCGGGTAAATCCCAACCGTTAGATTGGATAAATAATCCTCAACCATAGATCAAGGCTTCGGGACTTCTTAGATTCACCACTTCGGCAATTATTGAAGACAAGGCAGAGGCATGAAATCCCTGAAGACATGAAGTGCCAAAAACATAAAGGGTAAAAACCATAATCGTAAAATCCTGCCGCCTGTTGATATGGAATGAAAATATTGAAAATGTTAGATCACGCTAAAGGGAAGAAGTTGGTCAACTCTGGCATTGACCTACTCCAGTGATAAGAAGCTCAGATAAACCAAGAAATACTGAACTCTAGAGCCCCTGAGTTAACAAAATACGTCAATCAAGAAAAGGAAAGATCTACAGTGATAGATCTATTTGACAATGATCGAAGGATGGTATAAAAGTTCCAAAACTCCACAAAATACGAAGTAATGAAATGTCAAAATCCTAGTCAATAGGACCATGCCAAAAATTGATGACATGTGGCTCAATCAAATAATGACAAGTGTTAAGGTCGATGTGGTATATAAGGAGTGTAAAAATCAAAAATCAGGTTGACACATGGCACACTCACCAAGGGTCCATGTCATCATAGGTGACGTCAACACACCACATCAGTCCAGGACTACAACATCCGAGGATAACCAGTTTCTCCTACCAGCAGAAATACCCAGAGCACCGAAGGTCAAAGTCACGAAATAACGATGATTGTTGATCTAATATTTCTAGACTGTCTGATCATATAGGGAAAGGAATAATAAGCCCGACGTTGACCACTCTGGGATTAAGAGGAATCCAAAACAACTAAAGTGCTAAAGGGTGAAGTAGAAAATTAACGTTAACCATTGATATACTTCGGGAGCATTCTCGATCATTCGATTGAGTACAATGGAAGGATATTGTAAGAAGTACTAACAACTGACAACAAGAGGTCACCACAACTTTATGACTTATTCAATAGGTAAACCTACAGAGGGAGTGAACTACTTCAAAGTTAGAGTAACCTGGAGTCTCGGAGTCATGAATAATCGAATACCCAAAAAGCATGAGCTACTTTTCACCTAAGCCTACGGTTCTAGCTCTTAAACATGTGAAGGTTATTAAGCAGGGAAGTGTTGATACACACTTCGATGAATTTTTTTCTGGGATATTTGGAAGACTGCAAAGGCCGGAGTACCGAAATTCCAAAGTCCCGAAGTAAATGAGAACCATCCATCTCAACTTGCAAATAAAACATGACTGTCGATCTTGATAAGCAATTAAGTGCTCGCTTGGGTTAGGACTTAGACAACACGCATGGTTATATGGAATAGAGTTTCTGAAGTGCTTCAATACACAATTTAACATAGAGAGGATGAGTTTTTCCACTGAAAAGAAGAATTCTTGAATCAAATAAAAAACTGGAATTCGTCCTGATTGATATTAAGTGATCTAATACAAGAAATGCATTAGAGAGATAATCGAAAAACTTGGATATGATAAATTTAAATTGAGAATGAAATAAAGAGTCATGAGATTGAATTAAAACAAATCGATCCATACCTGTGATCGATTTATGAAAATCCCTCTTACTAAATTAAAAAGAAATTTTAATTTCGATATATGAATAAATAATCACAATAACATAAGTTATTTACTTAAAGTGAAAAGGTGCATCATTTCATACAAAAAGACACAATGGATCAATACTAAAATACACAATGGTTCAACCTTATACATTTTGTAAAGTATATAAGAAAAAAAACAAGGTGAAAGGAAAGTGTCTCTGCAGTCCAAATCAAAAGATCAAAAGAAGAAGTAGAATCCAAGAAGGAAAAATGAAGATGCTTATGCAGTATGGGTGGAAGGGAGGAGTAAGGAAGGATTCATATCCTTTTCTAAGTAAAGTGTGAAAATAAGGGAGTTGGTGGTTCCTAGGGTTGGTTCCCTAAAACAAGGGAGTTGGTGCTTCCTAGGGTTGGTTCCCTAAAGAAGGGGATTTGTCTCCAAGAGTTGGTGCTCTAAAGAGGATTGGTGTCCTTCAGAATCACATATTATTCTTTATAAACTTTGTAATTCTTGTTAAGTGTAATTATATAATTGATTCCTAAATAATAAAGTAATAACTAATTGTTTAAAAACCTGATATTGATTCAACCCCCCCTCTTAGTATTTCCAACAATTGGTATCAGAGAAAAGTGCCTTCAACACAGTCTAATAATTGGAAGGCAGATCTTGAAAGTAACGGATTAGCAAGACAAAATTTCTTCCAACAAAGCACCATTGTTTAAAGGAGATGATTTTTCTCTCTGGAAAATAAGAATGAAAAGCTACCTTATGGATCTTGGTTTTGATGTTTGGAAATCTGTAGAAAATGGGTACACTGCACCAACTACTCCACCCACAGATACTATAGGAAAGAAGATTTGCAATGACAACTCAAGAGAAATCAATTCCATTATAGGAGGGTTAGCAAATCCTATATTTGTGAAGGTAATGCATTATAAGTCATCTAAGGAGATATGGGACAAACTGGAGTTTAAATATGAAGGAGACAACAAAGTCAACAAAGCCAAACTACAAACCTACAAAGATCATTTTGAAAATTAGAATATGAAAGAAAAAGAGAACATTATTGAATATCTTCATAGAGTAGATGAGGTAGTTAACTCAATCAGAGCAACTGGAGAAGAACTTAAATACAAAACCATTGTACAAAATATCTTAAGATCATTATGTTGGCCCTTGACCAAGTTTTGGATATCCTTGGTCATGTTTTGGGACTTCGAGAGGCTGGCCAAAGGTGGAGTGCAAGTCGAAGCAGAGATCATGGGATCTTGACCCTTTTTAAGGAAATTTTTGAGATTAGGGTTTATGTAACGGGTATGGGATGTCGGCCCATGGGTTTACCCACATTTGGGCCCATTTTGTAATGTATAAATAGATAGCTATGCGATGTAAGAAAGGGAGAAGATGCTAAGTGCTAGAGTTCTATCTATGTGATTGCAAAGGCTTTGTGCATAGTGTATGTTGAGACTTGCAGAGCTAAGTGAAAGCGATTGTAAGGAGGCTTTGTTCTTAAAACTAGCTCGAGGAAGGAGGATTTGGCGAGGTGCGTGCATATCTCTTGTCCTATGTGGAGTGGGTTCTGAGGCTTTGTGCATGTAAGGAGATTGATAGAAGATAATAAAGAAGACAAAGAGTTGGTGGACGTAGTCCCACACTGGGGTGAACCACATATATCCTGTGTTATGGTTTCTTTGTGCATTATGGTTGTAAGTTAGTGATGTGATTTATTCTTAGTGCCAATATATTTATGTATGATGCATTTGGTATAATATCTTAGTGCTTGGTAAGATGAATGAATGTTAGATCTGATCTTTTTCCATATGCTAAGTGCTTAGATGTGTTAGATCTGGTAGAAAACCACATTGTTCTATAATTAGGGTTTGGATCTGCAATGTGAATAGAGGTTAAATACTGATGAATGTTAACTGCTAAGTGATTTGTTAGAGTGGCACAATCACAGATCTGTGTCCCATCTATATTGCATACATTTGATTCCTCCAACCACCCCTGCATCTACCTTGGGTGAGATTTCATTTGATTCATAGGTGTTGCTGGAAGGGCCGGTAGTTACGGTTTTGTTGGTGCGTTGTTAAAGCATTGAATTCTGGGTCTGCCCCTGTGCCAACAAATGGTTCCGTTGATGGGACTTGAAACTGTGATTGCTGGGAACTAAAGAAAATAAATCTTTGTGCGTAGATATATTGCTTTAGTGCGCAACATTGACTTGTGAAGCTCTGTGCTGAGAAGAGAAGTCCGATATAAAGAAAAGAGGTAAGATATTGAAGCTTTGTGCTCTGAGAAAGGTAAGATAAGTGAAAATTTTTGTATCGAAAGAATGGATCTAGGTATGTTTGATAAATTTTTTCCTAATTTGAAAACTAGGGCACAATTAGAAGAAAGAAGATTTGATATGAATAGATCTGATAATAATGAAAGGTATGTTATCCCTATGCATAGAAAGAATTTTTGGACTAACAAATGGATGCAGGATCCTAGAAAGATTTTTTTGCAGGTTAGTTACTGTGATCCCAGTGCGCAGTACATGAAGGGTTGGGGATAATTTAAGAGAAAGAGAGGATTAACCCTTTGTTACAGTTGTAGAAGACCGAGACATCTTGCTAAGGAATGCCCTAGTAGAAGGCCTAGTTGCCTTTGTTGTAAAGCTATGGACCATGAAGTTTTGGATTATCCTAGAATGATTTCTAAAGTTGAAAAGATGAATATGAAATAAGAAAAATATGAGACAGGCCAAGAAACTAAGGATATGATAGAACCCCAGAAAGAATCAGAGACTATATTACTATAGATGAAATAAACCTTGGATGACCACAAAAACATCAACTTATCAGAGGTCTTAAAAGAGAAAGAGTATATAGAAACAAGAATAGGAGACTTCGACATAGACTATGTCCTGGATGAGGAAACACAAGTGAATATCATGACAGGAAGAACTTGGGAAATTTTGGGAAATCCTTCTATGGTTCCTTCATTAGGAGGAATAGGATTATTTAGAAGAAAGCTGATAACCCTATATGGAAGACTTACCCAGACATCTATGACTGCTCATGGAACTTTGACAGAAGAATAATTTGAGATCATTATGTTTGTTGAGAACAACACCCCATTTTCTATCTTGCTAGGAAAAAACTGGATTGAGAAAGATCAGATACGAAGGAAACAAGAAGAGGAGGATCTAGAATAGAAAAAGCAAGAACTAAGAGATTTCATGGCTAGGAGAATAACGCACTTACTAGAAGAACAAGAGAACCAGTTGAAGCTACTAAAGACCAAAGATATGAATGTCGAAGTTGAAAGGACACAGGAAGACTATAGACACCTATCTATACAAGAGAGTAGAGAACCTACCCTAGAAAGAGAAGAAGTATTACCTTTGAACCCTATGAAAGACCCTCCACAGTGAAAAGTTATCATGCCAAGAGGATATAAGAATGATAATGGAAAGAGGAAACCAATGATTCAGATCATAGGAAAGAAGGCCAGAAATCTTAGTAAGAAGAGGGCAAATTCAACAAAATTGCAAGAAGCTCCAGAAAGAACTTCGCAGAAGGAAGGTTTCCAAAATTTGAACTTCACCGGAATATCAATACAACACAGAATGACACTTTTCCATGGTAGAGCAATATGAACATTCAATTGACGCTCCCAAACAGTTAGGAAATAAGTTATGGCCCAAAATTTCACCATTGGACCATTGGGACCACACCAAAAAGTATGGAATTGCATTGAATAAGGCTTTGCGACCCGTTGAAAGAAATCGTTACGGTGATATCTATTTATCTCATCAAGAGTTTCACCAAGAACACTTTTTCCAATTGTGATTATCCGAGACCACATAGAACTAGTTGATTTTGCGCAGTGATCATTGAGACCTCACCATCCATTTTGTTACATTGAGTATTATTCATCGACCTGATATATCAGATCTCGAGTGTGCATGTCGGATGAAATTAGCGCAATAGAAAAATCCATTGAAGAGATTCTAATAGACCTCATGGCCGAGAAGGTGATGTCAGGCATCCAAGCCTCATCGAAACGAGGACTGCAAGCCTCCCTATCGACTTCTCATGGATCTGGACCATCCTGAGCTGCAACCGAGAAAAGAACCAAGCATCATGATGACTTGGAGAATTGTGAAGCTAATTCCATCCATCTAACCCGACTACATACCACCCCTGGCTAGTTTGGTGAGTCATGACAGTGTCCTGAGGGACTTCGACTACACAGTCATCATTATGTACCTTCTGAAGGGAATACAAGAAGTTAGTCCGCAGTTGGAGAGGATTCCAACCCTGAAGATTAGTGACTATAACCTAGGAGACCACAAGAGCTATGGCATGCTCGCACCTCACAAATACTTGACCAAGATGAAAGGGAAGAAGTCGAAGATCATCTCCCAGCCATAGAATAGGACATCACGAGGTCCACTATCTTGAACGTGATCAAGATACCACATTTCGGAAGGCACCAGGAGGTTAACGCGTGTGTTAAGATCCTACTATTGTGCTTCCATGGTGAGTATCTATGGTTAGAAAGACGCATCACTGTTGATCCAAAGATGATCCATAGGATCACTAGATTGAGTATGCAGGGACCAGACCCACAAGATTTTTATCTAGGGAAGGATGCAGATCACACCCTGAAATAGAAGATCAAAGACACCTACAACGATGTAGAGAAAGGGATGCAAGGCTTCAAGGTAGCCTCCATTTAGAATGGCGCAGTACGCCTTGCTTTCCAATTGATTGTTGGTAAGCTATTAAGAAATAACAGACCCATGTAGGTCATAGGGTTTGTCATTGACCTCACATGAAAATGCGTGGAAGGACTACAGATGAACTGGGCCAGTTATCTAGTCAATCAGTTAGAACTGGATTGTCGCGAAGCTCAGGATTAGGGCTATGAGTTCCATTTTAGCTAGCTGTTGATCCTCATTGCATTCACTTATTGGGAGATGTCAAAAAGTGCAACCTTCCTTGACATTGAGTTGTTCGAGCCACTAGCTATGAATTTCACCATGCTCTGGTAATCAAGTGATATGGGTAAACATTGGCAGTCAAATGCAATATTGCATACCTACTACCTATAGCTGAAGAGGGATATTGAGTCTTTCCCTCATATGCCGCCGAATACCCTAGACAGGGTCAGGACCCTTATGAAGTTCCACGCAGATAGGCATTTTATTTATATTACTACACACTCAGAAAAAATTAAAGAAGAGCTTCAGTCTTACTACAAGATCACAGAGGAGGACCTAGAAGAAATCACTAAGGAATGGCCCATAGAGTTTCTTATACCAGTCGACTAGGCAGCACTGCCCAATCCCAACCTCATTAAAAGTCCAGTGGTTGCTTGCAAAGAGTATGATGCACTCAACAATAGTAGGAAGAAAAAGAAGGAAGATGTACAGGAAATACACAACATATTAGAAGAGACTACATCAGACTCACCTAGCGGAGGAGAAGACAAAGAAGTGGACAAAGAAGAAAAAGAAGGGGAAGAAGACAAGAAGAAGCAGGGAAAATTAACACCACCTAAGAAACCCCTTGTAGAGGTAGAGATATCCAAGAAAAGAAAGGTTTCTGTAATGAAACACACAATGCGGAAGAAGTCCAAAGTGAGTAAGCCGAGGCTGTAGACTATGCTCACATTCGATGACTTCGACTTCATTATTGCAGCTATATCATATGCATCAAAAGATATTTTGTAGAGAACTGAAGCCAAACAAGAATCCATGTATAATAGAATTGAGACAGAGCTGAGAGGAGTACAAAAATCCCTTCACTCCAGCTGCACAGTGCTCACTGTGGCCCCGCCACCAGAAGAACCAGAGTTGGGAGATGAGCCTGCCCAACTCCACAGAATAGTTGACATGACCGAAGCTCACCTTCGTTGAGTGCAGGAAGAAAAATTATAGGCCACAGTGGCCTTGAAGCAAGCATAAGAGGAAATCATAGAGGAATGCTGAGTTGTGTCGCAGGAGAAGGAAGAACTTCAAACCAAGTTCAAAGAAAATAAAGTGCAAATCCAACAGGAGAAAGAACATCTGCTCATGGAGTAGGTCAGATTTAAAGAATCAATCAACAAAGCACTTCGCTCTGTGATAGGATTGGAGCAGATGGAAGAAGACCCGATAGTAAATCAAGTTTTGAAGCTTTATGAATCCATTCAATGACTTCAACAGAGGGTCCCAGAACTAGAGCTACAAACAGTACCAAGCACTCCACAAGAAGTGCGAGACCAAAGAGAAGCAACTTCCCAGAGCGCAGTTGAAAGGATCAAATCATTAACCATGGAATGTAAACAGCTAAGAAATCATAGTTCCCAGACTTATGAGTGCCTTACCGAGGACCCTGAACTAAAGACATTGGAGTCACAACTCCAGGAAGCAAAGCAACAAGCAGTAGTAGTACAAGCACAGTTGAAACTCCTGTCAACAGTTGAGAGGATGAAAAGATCCCAAGAAAAATGCATGACTCAACAATAGGTCCATCCCATACAAAGCAAATTCATGGAAGTGACTCAAAAGCTCTAGCCAGTCCAGGATGAAGCTTGCCTACTTTTTGAGGAGATTGAAGGCCGAGGAGACGAGCTAGAATAAGTAGTCACTTCAGTAGAACAATGCTTGGAAGGACCTATGAAAGAGGTAGTTATTCAAGAGTGAGTCGAGTAGGAGGCCTTGGTGCAATAATAGGTTGAAGCACCTCGAGCCAAGAGCGAAGATTTTGAGGCAGAGTTACCCAGACTAGAGTGACTCGAGACGAGTCATAGGTGAGTGTTGGGGGCCTATTCTCCCTTGACCAAGTTTTGGAGATCCTTGGTCGTGTTTTGGGACTTCGACAGGCTGGTCGAAGGTGAACCACAAGTCAAAGTAGAGATCACGGGATCTCGACCCCTTTTTAGGGTAGTTTTTGAGATTAGGGTTTATGTAGCAGGTATGGGATGTCAACCCATGGGTTTACCCATGTTTGGGATCATTTTGTAATGTATAAATAGATAGCTATGCAATGTAAGAAAGGGAGAATATGCTAAGTGCTAGAGTTCTATATATGTGATTGTAAAGGATTTGTACATAGTGTATGTTGAGACTTGCAGAGCTAAGTTCAAGTGATTGTAAGGAGGCTTTGTGCTTAAACCTAGCTCAAGGAAGGAGGATCTGGCGAGGTGCGTGCAGATCTCTTGTCCTATGAAAAGTGGGTTCCGAGGCTTTGTGCATGTAAGGAGATTGATATAAGATAATAAAGAAGACAAAGAGTTGGTGGACGTATCCCCACACTGGGGTGAACCACATATATCTTGTGTTATGGTTGCTTTGTGCATTATGGTTGTATGTTAGTGATGTGATTTATGCTTAGTGCCAATATCTTTATGTATGATGCATATGGTATAATATATTAGTGCTTGGTAAGGTGAATGAATTATAGATCTGATCTTTTTCCATATGCTAAGTGCTTAGATGTGCTAGATCTGGTAGAATACTTCATTGTTCTGTAATTAGGGTTTGTATCTATGATGTGAATAGAGGTTAAATACTGATGAATGTTAACTACTAAGTGATTTGTTAGAGTGGTGTAATCACAGATCTGTGTCCCAGCTAGGTTGCAGACATTTGAGTCCCGCAACCACCCATGCCTCTACCTTCGGTGAGACTTCATTTGCTTCACAGGTGTTGCTGAAAGGGCCGGTAGTTAGGGTTTTATTGGTGCACTATCAAAGCATTGAACCCTGGGTCTGCCCCTGTGCCAACACATTACCTATGAGGTATGATGCCAAGATTTCTACAACTGAAGATAGACCATACCTTGATAAACTAACAATATATGAGCTCCATGGAATTATTACAGTGTATGTGATGAGGATAGGGCATGAAAAACCATCAAAATGATAAGCATCCTTTGATGATTCTAAACAAAATAAGAATCAAGAGCATATGTCTAATGAAGATCAATTAGACATATCAAATGTAGAAGAGTCCAAATTTATAAAGAAACTCTAGAAAGAATCTGGAAAATATAAAAGAAAGTTACCCTTAATATGTTTCAACTCTGGAAAAATTGGACACTTTTCCAATAAATGTTCCTATCCTAAGCAAGATTAAAGTGATGATGAAATAAAATTCAAAGATAAGAATAAGAACAAGACCAAATATAAAATGAATTTCTACAAGAAGAAGACAATTTTATTTACCCAAGAAGACAATAGCTCATCTGAAGAAAGTGAAGAAGAGGAGCCAGAGCTTCTATTTATGGGAATGAAAACTCAAGATGATAATCATTCGGAATATGAAGAAGAAGTGAACCTTGAGGAAGAATTTATCTGTGCAATTGAAGAACTAAGAAAATATAAAAAGAAAAACAAGTTACTAAGGGAACAACTTCTAAAGTTTGAACAGGTTATAAAATCAAGAGAAAAGGAGGTTTCCAAAACCATTAGCGATTCAAAACAATTGATAATTGAAAAAAATGACACCAACTGTGGATTATCCGGCAAACAACTTCAAAAATTGAGTTAAAAACCCAACTCCAAGAAACCAAAAGAAAAGAAAAAATATTAAATAAGGAACTCAATGAAAAACAACAAACATGTAATATATTGGAAGATGAAATAATTCAACTAAAAGGGAAACTAGAAAAAGAAGACATTCAGTCTAAGTTTGAAAACAATTCAAAAATACCGAACACCATTCTTAGCAGTCAAAGATAATCAAATGATAAGACATGATTGTGATATGATGCCTCTACAGAACATAAGAATGATAAACAACCAATAAACTATGCAAATTCTCTTATGAACTCCATAAGAAGAGAATAAAATAAGGCAAGGACAATATCCTTGAACACTGTCCCAAATAAATAGAAATCTGCACTCCCTACTAAAGAAAAAGATGAAAAAAAGAATAGAATCATCATAAGGAATCCCTTTAACATAAATCAATATATTTTCCTTGGATATTGCTATTCCTACAATAATTTTGGACATAAAGGAGTACATTGTAAAGATTATATAAAGTACAATCCAAGAAATGTTCAAAGATATGAAAACAATAAGAATAATGTAGAAAGAATACATTATAATTCATTCTCTCCCTTACAAGACTTCCATATTGAATGCCAAAAATGAAACAATTATGGTCATAAGGTGAGTGAATGTATATTTCCAAAGTATTCCATGAAGGCACGTATCTCCAACATTAAGGAAAATTATAAGAAGATATAGAGAAGAAAAGCTAAAGTACAAAGGAAGAAAAATGATGAAGATATTGCACCTGAAATTGATAAAATTAACAATAAGAGAATGATGGGTGAAGTTTCTGATAAGGTATATGAAAATAAGAGTTATGCATATAAAGTGGATCAAGCTCAAGAAAAGAAAACTACTAAATAAAAATGTGACAGAATTGTAGAACTTGATAATGTCCTGCAAATAAATTATCCATTACCCAACAAATGGAAAATGCAAAAAGGAAATTCTCAAGAAAAAGATAAAGAAGCTTTTGTTGCACAAAAAAATGATGATGATGATGAAATTTCAATAGGAGATCAACTAGAAGAATTAAGCGATGATGATCTTGGAAAATTTTAAACACTATTTTGATGATCTACTAAAAACTCCTCCTCAACAAAAATATAAACAAAAGAAAGGAAGGAGGAATTAGGGAAGACTTAAGATTGTTCCTATTGATACCCCTATGAGTATTGAAGCATAGAAGAATTAAGAGGCTCAATATATAACTAAAATCATTGAAATAAGCATGGTTTGATGAAGGTTTTCACCTGCCAAGGAACAATGCTGGTTATGTATTCTCTCAGTGAAGTTATGTGAATGGTTTTTGAGGAAGTTCTGTCATGGTACATGGATGGTACATATGTGAGCTCCATTTATATATCTTATGATAGAGGAACATTATGTGTGATATGAAACTTTTTTAAGGAACATTGTTGGTACATTGATAGAGGCACCTATTGATGATCCTGATATATACTTGGTTCACTTTTGGCACATATTTATTGACATATCTTTTTCTTCATCGTTGATGCATGAGATAGTATGTATGATTGAAATACACTTGATGTATGGAGTGGCATGAGTTTAGATGGTTGATGCATGGATAGGTCCAAGGATCATTATAGGAAGAGAAGATCATTATTTAACAATTGATCTATGTTCCATTTGAACAATAGTATTTGAAATAGAAGCAGATTGCAATGGTAGCATATTGTTCATCTTGCAGAGAAGATAGGGGGAGTTATTATTCTTCCCATGATTGGTTGCAACAGCATGATTCCAGGCAGAGAGATAATTGGCAGCCATGCCACCAACATTTCCTTAGAGTGATATCCCTTGTCCAAAGTGGGAGAGACTTATATACATGGGGAGAATCACCTTAGGGGGAGTGTCACCCTAAAGGGAGCAAGGAAACTTCTCTTTTGTCATTGCTATCAAAGGGGGAGAATGATAAGTAAAATCCAGTTAAGATTGAAAAAGGGGTTTTACTTTGTTTCCATCAATGCCAAAGGGGGAGAACATTGAACATGGTGTTATGGTGCTGGAATTGATGTCAAAGAAGGCCAATATGATCAATGTTGGAGATGGTATTATGGTGTTTTCATTGATGTCAATAAAATCAATATGGTATTGTCATTATATGTCTTAGAGATCCTAAATCTCAAGAGAGATAATGTCGTAGGCTACACAAAAGACATAGTGAAAGGTGCATAGGAATTTAGTATAAACCTAAATATAAGGAGAGGCAGTGTATTAGGTTGCACAAGATCAGAGCGTGCAATGTTAATACCTTTGTAAAGGTTGAAGGAAAGATTAGGAAAAGGAGTACCTTAAGGAAGTGTTATTGGGATGGAATTCCCAACAAATCAACTGAAGAACACCCTTAGAACTATGAGGAAACTATGTTACAGTCGGGAGATATGACAACTGTCGATCACTGACCAAAGACATAGATAAATGATCTTGGTTCAGTTGGAATCCAATTATGAATCCAAAGGGGTTAGGAGGAATCTTGTTTGTTGATGAAGTTTTCGGGTTAAGCCCAACCATTAGATTGGGATAAATAATCCTCAACCATAGATCAAGGCTTCAGGACTTCTAAGATTTTCCACTTCGGTAATTATTGAAGACAAGGCAAAGGCATGAAATCCCTGAAGCCACAAATCTTCGAAACCACAAAGGGTAAAAACCATAATCGCAAATCCTAAAAACCATTGATATGGAATGAAAATTTTGAAACCGTCAGATTGCGCTAAAAGGAAGAAGGTGGTCAACTCTGACATTGACCTACTTCGACGATAAGAAGCTCAGATAAACCAAGAAATCCTGAACTCCAGAACCCTAGAGTTAACAAAATCCATTGATCAAGACAAGGAAAGATCTATGGTGATAGATCTATTTGGCACTTCAACAATGATTGAAGGATGGTATAAAAGTACCAAAAATCCCAAAAACTATGAAGTAACAAAATTTCAAAATCCTAGTCAACGAGAGCATGTCAGCAATTGATGACACATGGCTCAATCAAATAGTGACAAGTGCAAGGTCGATGTGGCACATAAGTACTGTAAAAATCACAAATCAAGTTGACATGTGGCACACTCACCAATGGTCCACATCATCATAGGTGACATAAACACACCACTTCCATCCAGGACTACAGTCTCCGAGGATAACCAACTTCTCCTACTAGCAGAAATACCTAGAGCACCGAAGGCCGAGGTCACAAAATAACAGTGATTGTTGACCTAATATTTTTGGACCATCCGATCATACAGGGGAAGGAATAGTCATCCCGACACTGACCACTCCAAGATTACGAGGAATCTCAAACAACTATATCTCTAAAGGGTGAAGTAGTGAATTAACATTAACCATTGATCTACTTTAGGAGCATTCTCAATCGTTTGATTGAGTACAATGTAAGTATAGTGTAAGGAGTACTAAAAATTGATAACAAGCGGTCACCGCAACTTTATGACTTATTCGATAAGTAAACCTATGGAGTGAGTGAGCTACTTTAGAGTTCAAGTAACCTAGAGTCCCAGAGTCACGAAAAGCCAAATAACTAGAAAGTGGGAGCTAGTTTTCTCATAAGCCTACGGTCCTATCTCCTGGAGATGTGGAGGTTATTAAGAAGGGAATTTATGATATGCACTCCAATGGAATTTTCTCTAGGAAATTTGGAAGAATGTAAAGGTCGGAGTCCTGAAATGCCGAAGTCTTGAAGTAAACGAGAACCATCCATATCAACTTGCAAATAAAACATGACTGTCGATATTGATAAGCAATTAAGTGCTCGCTTGGGTTATCACTTAGACACCACTGACGATCATATGGAATAGAGTTCTTGAAGCTCTTATGTACACAATTTAACACAATGAGGATGAGTTTTTCCACTGACAGGAAGGAATTTTGAATCAGATAAAGATCTGGAATTTTTCCTAATTGATCTTAAGTGATCCAATACAAGAAATGCATTAGAGAGATAATCGAAAAGCTCATATATGATAAATTTAAATTGAGAATGAAATAAAGAGGCATGAGATTAAATTAAAGAAATCGATCCATGCCTGTGATTGATTTATGAAAATCCCTCTTACTAAATAAAAAAGAACTTTTAATTTTGATATATGAATAAATAATCACAATAACATAAGTTATTTACTTAAAGTGAATAGGTGCATTGTTTCATACAAAAAGACACAATGGTTAAATACTAAAAGACATAATGGTTCAACCTTATACATTTTGGAAAGTATACAAGTAGGCAAACAAGGTGAAAGGAAAGTGTCTCTGCAGTCTAGATCAAAAGATCAAAAGATCAAAAGAAGAAGCAGAGTCCAAGAAGGAAAAATGAAGATACTTATGCAGTGTGGGTGGAAGGGAGGAGAAAGGAAGGATTCATATCCTTTTCTAAGTAAAGTGTGAAAATAAGGGAGTTGGTGCTTCCTATGGTTGGTTCCCTAAAACAAGGGATTTGGTGCTTCCTAGGGTCAGTTCTCTAAAACAAGGGAGTTGGTGCTTCCTAGGGTTGGTTTCCTAAAACAAGGGAGTTTGTGCTTCCTAGGGTTGTTTCCCTAAAAACAAGGTAGTTGGTGCTTCCTAGGGTTGGTGCCCTGAAGAAGGGGATTTTTGTCTCCAAGAGTTGGTGCTCTAAATAGGATTGGTGTTCTTCACAATCACATATTATTCTTTAAATAACAAAGTAATAACTAATTATTTAAAAAGGTAATACTGATTCACCCCCCCTCTTAGCATGGATGATTTTAGGGGCTAAATTCCATTCATGGGCTAATTTTCCATGGTTTTTCCAAAAATGAGATTCACCATTTTAAAAATGATTCGCCCAAATTCTATAGGATAAAATTATTTTACCTTAAAAATCGCCAAAATTTTATAAAAACTATATAAACTCCTTGTAAATTTGAATATTTTTACAAAAATATCTCTAAACATTTATAGTTGGCATATGAAGGATTAGTAAGATTCGCCAAGGTTTCTACATTTTAAAACAAATTTCCATCCTTAAAATCATCCCTGACTCTTAGTATTTCCAACAAATATCTGGTTGAATATATGCATGGAATCCACTATACAATCATAAATCTATACCTGTGTAACTTCCAGCTGACACCTACATGGGAATGTGTTGTGAAAGATGCTCCTCAAATTGTCACAAAACATTTTGTGCTACTATCATCAAACCATTCTGAAACTTCATTTCCAAATACTGTAAATAATTGAGACTCCTCAAAAGATAGTTCTCTGATCTGTAGAGCTACTGATTATACTCCCCCTGTTCAATATTCATATTTACTAGGAGTCTCTAAGTCAAATAGCTCAAAAAAATACCCACTATGATGCAGAGTAATCTTCCTCTTCATCTGTGAATTCATCGTCATTCTCTTTATGAATTATGACCTCTTCCTCTTTTCTCGTGGATTCATCATGATCTCACACTACTGCAAATCATGTGAGTACAATCTCTGGGACCTGGTCTCCATTCACTTGTTATTCTTTTTTTTGTTTCTTCTCCAAACCTTCCTGTATCTGACATCTTCCTTTTTCCTATAGATTTTTCTTGATCTCGTACTATTTCCAATCCTGAGAGTATGACTTCTGGGTGTCCTTCATTAATTTGTTCTTTCTTTACCTGCTCTTGTTTTCTTTTCCAAACTTTATTATATCTGATATTAGTGATCTCTTTCATAGAAGTATCCATCATGCTTCTACAATCATGATCTATATGCCATAGTTATAACATTTGTAACTTTCAATATTTTATGAAGTCACATATGCATTTCTTGTTGGACTATTTCTTCCATAAGCTCTACAATCTGCAACTTTATGTACAAAGTTAGTACAAATAAAACAATGAAAATAAAATAAATTTTCATACTTGGGAGTGAATGATCTTCTTTGTGATGTAGTCCTTTTGAACCCATGCCTTGGCTGATCATGATCTTCTCTTATGTTGTTTCCTTCATAATGATTGAAGCTTCTTTGATTCTTGAAAATGGAAGGTAT
The DNA here is from genome assembly GCA_009831015.1 of Picea engelmannii. Classification (NCBI taxonomy): domain Eukaryota; kingdom Viridiplantae; phylum Streptophyta; class Pinopsida; order Pinales; family Pinaceae; genus Picea; species Picea engelmannii. The sequence continues at coordinate 408,862 of ML780384.1, forward strand.
TCTTTGATATCCATCTCTTCTGTAATCTTCTTCTTTAGTTTTCTTAATTTCTAGATTGTTCTTCTTCGAGGGATCACATTCTTCCTTCTTAATAGAATCTTTGATAACTTCTGCATAACTCTTAGCCTTATTTTCATTCTTCCTTTCTAACAACCTATAACATTTTTCTTCAACTTTCTTTACTGGTGATTTGTTGTTTCCTTTCCCTTCAACATTCTTGCTGAGCTTGACAACTTTAATTCTTAATATGACAACTTCTTCTTCAATATTCTCACAATATTATTCTTTCTTCATCATTTGGAACTTCATGACTTTTTCTTTTCTCTTTGCTTCTTCAGGTTGGGTCTTCAAGGATACAATTTCTTCTTCAAGTCTTCTTTCTTGTTGACTAAATTATTTAAATCCTCAGATCTTTCCTTGAGATGGATAGTCAAAATATCTTCTCTCTTATTTTATTCTTTTCTTTGTGCTACTATTTCAACTTCCAAAAACTTCTTTTCTTCCAACTATCTTTTGTGTGTTTATTCAATCCTTTTGGCTTCTTCTATTTGGAATTTTAGGTTTGTAATCATCTGCTGGACTTCTTCAGAGTTGAGATTTTGAGACGACCTTTTTATCTTGATCAATTCTTCGCCGAGTGACTTGTTTTTCTCTCCTTATTTGACCAACTTGTTTAAAGCATTGGTTAGGTGTCTATTAGAATATTCTTCTTCTGAATCTGTCTGACCTGATGAGATTATTTCTTCCCATACTAATTCAACATCTTCTTCATTATGATTAGCATTTTTCGGCTCTGCGGTAGAATGGGATTTCGTATAGTATATATTATGTAGCTTATCCCAAAGTTCTTTAACTAATGAACATTTTCCAACTTTCTCTCTTACCATATCAGGTAATCCTTTGCAGATGAAATCCATTTCTATTTTGTTGTTTCTTTTCAATTCCTTCTTGGATGCAGTCTTTGATTTCTTTGTAGTAGTGTAACCTATCACAACTGATTGCCAAACATCAAATCACTGTGCTCCTATAAATTATTTCATTTTTTCACTCCAAAAAGAATAGATTTGTCCATTAAACTCTGGTACCCCAATCTTAGTGTACTCCATGATCTTCCTTCGAGTGATTAAACTATTTTCTAGAAGGACCAACTCTGATACCAATTGTTGAAATACTTAGAACACATCATCACAAGACTTCATCCTCCCTTGGAATTTCTCCCTTATTCACTTCATATTCCCTTCGAAATTCACCTCAGATCTCCTTGGTTACCTCAGATAAGAATCACTTACTCACATATAATATATTCAATAGAATGACTTCTTGAGGTGTACATATATTTTTTCTATGTAAACTCTTTCCTTAAATTTAGGGATTCTTGAACTTTTTTGTTACAACCAATTTACCCTTTAATTAATTACTTGCAACCAATTAGGGGTTTCTTAACCCATATTTGGGGCTTCCATAGGGGATTCTTAAGCCATCTTTGGGGATTCCAAATTCATGACCTAATAACTCCTCATCTGTGAGGAACTACGTGGAGATCCACCTACTGTTGGAAATGAATTGAAAATAACTATCCATATATGAGCGTGTTACCTACATTTATAGTGTCCTTTATGTCCTTATTCCTCAAACAACTTTGAGATTCATGACCACACCTATGGATTTCTTGTAGACTTATTCAAAGCATCTTCCTGTGAGGGCCATGCTTAGAGCTATGCCATAAGGGGACCACTTTGGATACTTATCCAAATACACCCATCACATCTATTGACATCAATGACAACCATTGCTTGTTGACATCAATGAAATCCAACTGTCCAACAACATCAATGACAACCAACTGTCTAAAATTATGTATTTTACCTCCAAAATTTAATGCCAGATGATTTCCAAAGTTAAAACCCTCCAATGATTAGATGCTATTAAGGAATTCCTAAAAGTATTTAGGTCCTTTAGGCCCCAAACACTTTCCTCTTTATGCCTGGATAGGACCTAGCATTTGGCCAAAGGGATTTTTTCATTCTCTTCTTTTCTTGACCTTCAAAATCTGAAGCATACACACCCATTTCAATATTTGGTCTGGGGCATATTGTAAAATAGGGATAAATTCCCATACTAAATTTGATAGAGTAAGATGACCTCCAATTGATAGTGGCCCAGGAGGAGGAATCTAGATGGTGGTTATAGGTGGTGTCATAACAAGGATCAAGTGATTTCATTCTTTATTATTTTCTATTCATTTAATATAAGATAAATATCTTCTTTCCTACCCCAATCATGCGTAATAAATGTGATTCCATTATGATTATGTGCATATGTTTGGTAGGAAACTAATTTGTTGATCCTAGTTAGTTTAGGTAGTTAAAATTCAGCCATTATAACTACTTTATTTGCAATTGTATTCTTCTTTGCGTGTATATCAACAAAGGGTATACTAGGACAAGATATTGGACTGAGAATCTCCAAGAGAAATGTTGTGTCCCAAGGGGGGGAATATATGGGGTTAAATGTATATGATATGATCCCAAGTGGGGGAATATATAGGGTTAAATGTACATGTAATGTGTAAATATATATGTAATAGTGTCATCCTAATAGTAAAGGGGCCTCATGTGTAGTATATGAATAGGTATATATTGATATCATGTATTCATTATTAATAATATGTGAAAGGTGTTGTATGAATGTATTTGGATATTTGGAGGAGGTTGTCCTATTATTTAAGGAGTTATTGTGTAACTTATCTCTCTTATCTATATTGGAGTTTTGATCCACACTCATATTGGTGTACATGGGTACTTATGGTTTATTCTGATAGATTAATCATTTGGAGAGGAAAATGGCTAAGTATGAGGCAGTATCAAACCCCTGTGTTTTGGTTTTAAATAAGTCCTGAACTCAAAATTCTTAATCACAGTGGTTTTAAACCATTTCTCTCTAGTCGTGGGAAGCTCCGTGACTTCTGCTATGAGGGATTCATCAATTTTGAATTCATCCTGGTCGATGATTGCTTTCTTTCCATCGAAATTTAGAGCGAAAGCCTCTTCCACCTGTTGATGAAAGCTCTGTAATTTTTGAGAAAATTTTAACACCCTGCGTCCTTGAACATTTGACATACCTTGGGATGGGATTCCAGGTAACCAATATCATTAAGCTCCTTCCTCAATGTCGATGTTCCTTTCTTCATTTGCCATGATGTTTTCATACACCTGTGATCGAAGGAGTGGATTTCGGGTAGAGTTACAGTGCGTAAACTTAGCGATAATCATCTCGGCTGGGATAAAATTGAGATAACTGGGGGGAATTTTTGAATCATGGCACTGATTGAAAGGAGTGCGGCGAAATGGTTGATGATGTGCAGAAGTCATGACGAATAAATGAAATCAATGGGAAGTACAATGACGTATGACTTAATAATATAGAGATCAGGAAAGATTTGCTCATATCATAGTGGGATCAACTTTCCGGTCATGAATGGTTCCTTCTCCAGTCCTTTCAGCGGCTTGTGCAATCATGGAAATGCCGAACCCGTCATTTGAAACGTGTGATATGGCGTGCTTGGTCTTTACCTTCTTCAACAATTTCGGTGGCTAAAATGGCCCTTGATTCCTTTATTTAAGCTTTCAAAAGCTAAGGCTTTCGGTGGCTAATGAACAATCGGTATGTTCGCCTAAGCCACCGAAACCTAAGATTTGAAATTGATCAAACACAAAATAAATAAACTTTTATTTAAACCTTATTACATGAGTAAAGATTCGAAAAATGAACCTTTAAAAATTTAAAAAGTACCTTTTTAAAAGACTCCTTATCACCTAAAAATCAAAATCTCGATTGATTTATTTGAGGAGATAACACTAGCTCCTATTGGGGGTGAACGCCTCCCTGTGAGGTTTCAAGAACCACAAAACCAATGCCTTTCCTGAGAAAAGAAAATTTAAAACTATCTACTAGTGTTTCCAATGGGCATGGAGTTATTTTGTAAAAACAAAAGGCCTAAAAATAAAATTACAATGACAAGGCTCCAAAGCCTTAGATAAAATATAGTTTCAGAAAACTCTCGTTGATTGGGCCACCAAACATTTCTTCACCTCCCAGACTTTGCAGAATGAAGGTTTTGTTGTGCTGTACTTGAGTTATCATGAAAGCACCAGTCCACAAAGAGTTAAACTTGCTGTGTTTGCATTTATCTTGTCTGAGGGTGTCCCATTTCAGAACCCAGACACCAACCTAAAAATCATCCACCTTTTCCTTTCTGTCAAAAGTGTCCTTGATCCTCTTTTGATGAGCCTCTGATTTGTCCACCAGTTGTTCTCTGACCTACTGCAGTTCTACCAAGTCAAGAATTCTTCTTACCATATCATTTGATTTAGTTTGCTCTTCCTGAAAAAATTTAGCCACTGGTAAAACTAGTTGAATAGGGAAAATGGCATCAATACCATAGACCAATTTGAAGGGAGAAGTTCCTATGGATTTCTTGTTAGTTACTCTGTCTGCCCAAAGAACAAACTTTAGTTTAGAATCCCAACTCTTTTGATTCTCCTCCAACAACTTTCTGATGATTCTGATTAGACTCTTATTGGATGACTCTGCCAGGCCATTACCTTGAGGGTAGTAGGGGGTAGAATGTACCAATTGAATGCCTGTTGATTTACACATGTCAACCAATGCATCAGCTTTGAAAGCTGTTGCATTATCTGTTACTAGCCTTTTTGGGCCACTGAATCTACTCAGGATGTTCTCATAAAGAAATTTCATGACGACCTCATGTGTGGAATTCCTAGTGGGGATTGCCTCTATCCATTTTGTAAAATAGTTAGTGGCTACCAAGATCCATTTATGCTGACCACTAGATGAAGGATTAATTTCGCCTATAAAATCTAAACCCCACTACTGAAAAGGACCATTCACTACAATAGGTCTCAGGGGCGGAGATTTTAGTTGTTGTTTTCCTATGAATCTTTGACATTTATCACAAGATTTTACAAAGGCACACACATATGAAAAAAGAAAAGGCCAATAGTACCCAGCCCTTAAGATCTTATGAGATGTGGTCTTCTAGTAATGGTGGCCTCCACAAATACTTGAATGAAACTGATGTATAACTTCAATTGACTCTTCTTTGTCTAAACATCTTAGTAGTAAACCAATAGGATCTTTCCAATACAAAATATTATTATAAATGCAAAATTTGATTACTTTGAGCTTAAGGGCCTGGGCTTGAGTCATGCTAAGTTCAGGAGGAACTTCCAACTTTTGTAAAAAATGAATAATACCTTAATACCACTCACATGAAGACAAATGCTCAGCCACCTACTGGTTGTTATGTTGTCCTTCTACTGCTACCTCTATCTGCAAGCTTGCTGAACTTTCCCCAATGAAATTTATGTCCAAAAGATCATAGTTTTCTTCCATCAAAAGCTTGGCAAGGCTTTGGCATTTTACCAGTTTAGTGGGATTCACTTCTACGTCGAAATCAATTAGCTTTGCGATCCATTTATCTCTCTTCCCATCAATATCAGGCTAAGTCAAAACATCCTTCATAGAGGATGAAGGAACATAGGTGATAACCTTTGCATGGAGGATATAAATTTTGAAAGCTTTTAAAGATCTAATGAGAGCATAAGCTTGTTTTTCTATAGGATTGTACCTTAGTTCAACGTCTTTGAGTGTTTTTCTGAAAAAGGCCACTGGGTGATCAAGACTTTCATCATCTTTTTGTAACAAGACTATTGCCACTGTGTCATAGGAAACAAAGGAAAAAATATAGAAGTTCTTGGTGTAATCCAGACTGATTAGAGTGGGGGATTCCATGATAGCTTGTTTGATATCCTGAAATGAAATTCTTTCATTGTCTATCCACATTATCTTGGATCCATTTTTTAGCATAGAAGTTATGTGTTTCACTAACTCAGCGAAATTTGGAATAAATCTTCTAACAAAATTTATCTTACCGAGTAGAGATTGGATATCCATCTTTGACCTTGGTATGGACAACCTCTGAATTGCTTCCACCTGAGCTGGATCAATTTTCACACCTTCTGCTGAAACGATGTGGCCTACGAGCTTTCCCTTCTTGATAGAAAAATGGGACTTTTTGGGGTTCAATGAAATCCTGAATTGTCTAAACTTCAGAAATACTCTTTTCAGATGATTTAGGTGTTCTTCATGACTGCCGGAGTAAAATGTAATGTCATCAAGATAGATGAGGACAAACTTGTCCTTTTCTCCCATGAAGGCTATGTCCATGGCCCTCTGAAAAGCGGCCCTGACATTCATCAATCCGAATGGCATCTTGGCATACATGAAGGTACCCTAAGGAGTAGTAAAAGAAGTCTTTTCTTGGTCATCAGGATGTACAAAAATCTAGTTATAGCCTGAGAAACCATCTAAGAAAGACATGAAAGTAGCCCCTGAAATTCTTTGCAGCAAATGTTCCATCTTGGGTAGGGGATAGTTATCTTTCTTTGAGCATTTATTTATATTTCTAAAGTCAACACATAACCTAATCTCACCATTTTTATTTCTCACTATCACTAGGTTTGCAATCCATTTAGAGTATCTTAAAGGGATTATGATTTTGGCATCAAGAAGCTTTTTGATTTCTTTTTCAATTACAGGCAATAGGAGAGGACTGATAGGTTTGAGTTTCTGTTTGAAAGGGATGGTGTCCTTCTCGATGGGAATCTTATGTTGAATGACCTCAGGGTCATATGTTTTCATATCACTGTATTTCCAAGAAAAAACATCAGTGAATTCCTTCATAATGCTGCAATATTCAGACCTCTGATTAGCGGTTAATTCAACAGACAGATTTATGAATTTATGATGAATTTGGATTCCTATGTTGTGCTCATGGACAACAGGATCTTTCTCCTTCTTATCAGGTTTGTAGGGGACATCATTATGATCGAAAAAATTCTCAAGAGGTACCAAACCCCGAGGTATATAATTGTTGGGCAGTTGAACAATATCATGCTGACCCATTTTTTGTTTTAGCTTAGTCTTCTTTGATTCCTCTACATTTTGATTTTTCTGGTCAATATGCATACCAGAAAATTTGTCTACCACTTGGAGAAATCTACTAAGCTCATCATCATCTTCAAAAACTTTCCAATATTTAATATTGTTGGGCAGGGATGGCCTATATTTGACTTGGATTTAATAATTGAGTTTGGGAGGCATGGGAGGAATAAACAGACTGGCTGAAACAACAAGGGAATCAACAAGATGATTCATAGCTCTGGGTATATAAGAAATGTCAAAAACAGAAAAAGAGTCCCTGATTTTCCATACCTCATCCCTGTAGGCTTTCAATCTGACATGTTTTGCTTGGAAAGTATTGTTCACTTGTTGTATGATAAGATCCACATCTCCAAACACTTTTAATCCTTTGATTCCCATCTCCTTGGAAGAATTTAATCCCAATAGAAAATCCTCATACTCTGCTATATTGTTATTTGTTTTGAAATCAAGCTTAAAAGACAAATGCATAGCCTCCTTCAAAGGAGAAATCAAAACTACACCTGCACCTGCTGAGTCTTTGGTACTGGCACCATCAAAGAACATTGTCCACAAGAGAATACACTTTTCATTAGTCTACTGATAAGTGGGCTTCATGAGCTGCAAAGGAGTTGACTGAGAATCATCTATTTGAAGAATGCACGAGCCAAAGTCTATGTCTAAAGCATAAATGGGATGATTTACTGATTTTTTTCCATCACTAATGATGTAGGCAAGTTGATTCTCTCTATAAAGTCTCTTTAGCTTTCCTCCAAACACCAGGACTATGGCATATGAAATATCCATCTGCAAGGTACCCCCCAGTCTTTTGCTCCATGAACGTGACAAGAGGAGGCTGAACTTGGGTGGGATATCAACTACTACAACGTCCATTACCATGTTTCTCATTGGCAATTGGGCAAGGTTTATAACAAGGTCTTTTATGAGGCCGATGCATCTGAATTTCCTAGAGTCAAAAGAGGCGAGATCATGATAAGGTTTTGTGACATCAAGCCCAAGTTCATCCATCACTGCTTTAGGCATAAGATTGTGTGACGCTCTCGAATCAAGCAAGCAGTTGTGAAGGATCTTGTCATGGATATTTAGGGATATGTAGAAGGGTGGACAAGAGTCATCTCGGTCTTCTACCATAGGTCCTATAGTCACTGTTGGCTTGTCATCTTGTAGGTTTATGTAATCAGCAGCTGGAGGAGTCCTTGGTTCAAGGGACTTTAGGATAGCAGACTTGAAAATGTCATTCTTCATAAGTTCAGTCAAAGGCATAGGTATTTTCTCTTTCTGAATTTTTGATTCGAAATTGAAAGAGTATGGTAATCTATTGGAAGTTTTTACCTCATTAGGAGGAGCTCTGAGGATGAATTTCTCTTTGGCTTGAGGTTGTGATTGCTTCTACTACTATTTTGCAGGAGTGGAGGTCTGCTTTACAGGAGCACCAGGCTGCTTGGCAGCAACCTCTTTCTTCTTTCCGGGAGCAACAAGCAATGGCTTTGGAGCAATAGTCTTAGATCTTAAATTGTAACCTGGCTGATCATCTATCTGATAAAAAGATTCTTCAATGCTTGCATCATGAATCTCTTCGTCCATCTAGGCTTCCTCATAATCCACTTGCATAAAAAAGGAGGAATCATTTTCATCCCCAAAGCAATTGATGTCATCTTCTTCTTCAACTTCGTCATGAGGTAGCTCCTGTTCTTCTTCTAGCATTGCATTTTGGAAGGGGCCCCTGATTCTTTGATCATCAACTACATTCTTGTCTCTCTAAAGGAGCTGGACCTGTTGGTTGTTCCTTCTATAAGGGAATGCATTGGGATTTCTGGGAGCATAAGCATTAGGCTCTTTAATTCTTGTTGGCTGCTGACTCTGAATTTTCAATTTCAACATTTTCGAGGTCAAGTTATCCAACATCTTGGCCATCTTTTCCATTTTGGTATTTGAAGAAGAAGGGGGGTCAGTAGAAGGCTTCTTTATCTCAAATTTTCCTTTAAGTTTCTGAGATGCCATAATATTATATTCAACCTCAAGAGTAGCATCTTGCATTAAATCGAGTGTGGCTGATCTTCTTTCTTTAAGGATTAAGAAAAATTCTGGATCAAAGGCAGAAGAGTATGTGATCTTTGCTGATGCATCAGTTGGCTTGATCTCTGCAGGGATCTTGTCGAACATCTTATTGAATCTTTTGGTGAAGTCTAAGATCGACTCCATGTTTTCTCTTCTTAGATTTCCAAATTCAGAGATGTAATACAAGAGATCTATTATTTCTCCCCAGTGTTTCAAAAACACCTCATCCAACTGCTCAATACCTGTCACTGAATTTGCTAGTAGTTCCTTGAACCACTTCCTGGCTTGGCCATCCAAACTCTGCACAAAAATTCTAGTCCAAAAATCTTCTTCTGAAATGTTAATGTTCTCAATAAGCATAAAAAGCTTCTATATGTTCTTCAGCAGTATAATCCCTGGATCCGGTAAACTTCGGCATATATTTCTGCTAATCTCCTGTTGGCATGGATGATAAGGGATTGGGCAACACAAGAGGTGCATACCTATTTGCTAAGATTTGTTCCATCTTGGTCAAAGGGACAACCATGGCAATCTTGGGACAGGTGAGCCTATAAACAATGGTTGTCTTACTTCACTGAGGAAAGGAGGAGAAACAATGATGGGATGACTACCTTGGGAAAAATTTCCTGAATAAGGTTGAAAATAAGAGTCTCTGTAAAACTGACTGAGCAGTAAGGCCAAGTTTTCTTCACCCTTAGAGGAAAGATCTTGTAAAATATCTTCAAGAATGGGCAGATTTGTATTGAGTATGGAATACACCCTCTATAGGCTTAGTTGGTGAAGAATTCAAAGAAGAAGAAGAGTCCTTTTGTTGAGGGGATCCTGCAACTTCTTCTCTCAAATTGGATGTAATAACATGCTAAGGAATAGAGTCTATAACATTAGAGGAAATTGAAGGATCCTCACCCTTCAAACTTTCTGACACAATTTTGATTTTCCGAGGACTAGAAGTTTCAACATAAGGGGATTCAACAAGAGGTTCTTTAGATATAAAAGAAGAAGTGTTTGTTGAAATACCTAGATTAGATGCTCTTGCAGATCCAAAAGTTTGTCTTTGCAAAGATTTTCCCCTTCTGATGATCTTCTCAAGATCTGGAACTGGTGTTGCCAATGGTCCTTCTTGGTTTTCCCTGGTGTGAGCTCTTCTCAAAGCCACTTCGTTCCAATGGTGTTGCCAGATAAATGGTTACAATCCAAAAATTTGTTCAAACTTTTTCTATCATCAAAGTTGGATCTTTGTCATCTCCTAGGGAAGTTGAGCTTCAGTCTCTTCTCCTCGGCAACGATTCCAATTTGTTATCACTCTAGGAAACTCTCCTAGGCTGTATATTAGAGATGCTTGGTAACTTAATCTTTTTGGTAGGTATTTTCATAATAATAGGTGTGGGTTTGGATCAAGATGAATATCCTAATCTCTAGGTTGTACCTTCAAGACAATATAGCTATATTCATGCAATACAAGGCCTTCAAGAGCTATTATCAGATAGGTATGTAAAACAAATGGATAAGAAAACCAATCAGTTAACCATAACATACATAGACAATATATATGATAGGTCAACAAACTAGCCAAAGATGCTTATGATTCTTTCTTAATAGTCAAAAGTAAGATGACAGTTACCATGGGACCATTAAACATAGACAAAAGAACAATTTCAACTCATATGCATAGACAAAGATGAAGGAGAGTCTGACAATAGCAAATGAAAGAATCTTGCAGGCTTAATATATTAAAGAAAGTGTCTTTCATACAAAACAATAGATTATAGAACTCAAAATCGAACCCTGTGTTCATGTTAAGCCCTAATATTGGCTCATTACTCCTTAATTGGGGCATATTATATTAGTAATGTTATTTTATTTATGTCGTCTTTAGGCCATTAGTTATAATTATACCTCCTAGTCTCCTATATATACCAAGGAGACATTTTCATTTAGAATCATCTTGTACTTGAACATTTAAGTGGGGTAAAAGGAGGTTGCCCCCTCGAAGAGGCTTATTATCTGAAATTATCTCTTTTTCAAGGCTTTGAGTACTTTTTCAGAGGTTTTTCTATGCTATATTGATATTTGGTTCTTAACATATGGTATCAGAGCTCAAGGTCTTGGGTTTCACTGCTACATCTGAGACACCTTGGAATTTTCACTATAACTTTGATTCTACAATGTTTTCGAAGGAACGACTTGGAGGATATTTAGCAGACAGATCAAGGTACGTTGGGTTCAAAATTTATCTCCTAAGGCATTATAAGTTTGGAGATACAACCTATACAAGATAGGGTTTTGGAATCATCATGAACTGATTCATTGCGAAATTTTCACTGTAAAAACTTTTCTGTAACATTTCAGACCCTGAAATCTAGAGGACATTTATAGAAATTAGTAAGGTATCTTTGGTAAAAATTTCAACTTCTGGGTCATCTTAAATTTGAAGATACACCCTGTGTAAGATAGGGTATATGACTAGTCCTATTTACTAGTCTCAAGAAGGTGTTCCAGGTAAAACAATCATAACTTCTTCCTAGAGTATCCAAATTGAGTGGGAGTGGTTTCATTGGATTGTGGATAGTCTGTCGTATTTCTGGTGTGAGTTTCAGAATTTTATGTCAATTATTTTGTGCGGGGCATGCTATACAAGTGAGATCTCCTGGAAAGGACAAAAATTAACAAGTTGTGGGGAAGTTACCATAAATTCCACTTGGCACATCCAATTTTGATCAGACCTATGGCATTGCAGAGAAGAAATATCAGAGAATTACATAAAATAAAGTTTCATACCCAGAAGAGCTGAAACTTGGGAGATACAACAGAATAAATATTGTCTAGTAGAACCACCTCAAAATCAAGGTTCAAAATTGATACTTGGCCAACATGCCACCAAAAAAGGGAACTTCTACACCAAATAAGCCTCCAAAAAATCCTACTTGGACTCTTGATGAAGGTGAAGAAATGAATAGGGACATAAATGAACTACAAAAGAAGATGGATTCAATGGAAGCT
>ML780384.1:433064-487930 GCA_009831015.1 Picea engelmannii
AAGGATAATAAATTATCACCAAAGTACTATGGCCCTTATAAGGTGTTGCAAAAGATTGGTACTATGGCATACAAATTGGAGCTACCTACATCTTCATGAGTACACCCAGTTTTCCATGTTTCATGCTTAAAGAAGGTTATAGGCGACAAGATCCCAGTTCAAACTATATTTCCAGAACTTGACGAGGAAGGAAAAATCATATTGGAGCTTGAAGCCATCATTGACACAAGAATTCACCAGTTGAGGAATAGATCCATTTCAGAGTATCTCATTAAATGGAGGAAACTACCGGCTGAAGATTCCACTTGGGAAGATGAGTCTTTTATACAGAAGAATCCAGAGTTACTCAAGTGTTGCGAACAACACTTGTCTCAAGGGGAGGGGCATGTTAAGCCCTAATATTAGCTCATTACCCCTTAATTGGGGAACATTATATTAGTAATGTTATTTTATTTATGTCGGCTTTAGGCCATTGGTTTTAATTATACCTCCTAGTCTCCTATATATACCAAGGAGACATTTTCATTTTGAATCATCTTATACTTGAACATTTAAGTGGGGTAAAATGAGGTTGCCCCCTCGAAGAGGCTTATTATCTGAAATTATCTCTTTTTCAAGGTGTTGAGTACTTTTTTTGAGGTTTTTGTATGCTATATTGATATTTGGTTCTTAACAGTTCATCATATGTTCTTGGCTTTATAGCCTTTTACAAATAGTTTCCAGATCCTAAATTACTGGATCAAATTTTTCCAAATATAGAAAATCAATAATTGGCTTGAGTAGACTAGATCAATTCAACTTCTCCACTGCTCTTTTTGCTCTTCAGATTCTAGGCAAGGGTAGTTAGCCTTCCGAGGCTACTGGATCTCATTTGATATGGGAGGAGTAAAACTTGACACCTGTTGATAGTTAACAGTCTTATCTCCTTGACAATAGATAACTGTTACTTACCTTTTTTGTCTTTTAAAACATCTCCAAAACCAAAACAAACTCTTGATAGAGATGTTATTAATTATTTTCCATCAATTGGAACCACTTTTGAACCTTTTGAAGAAGAAAAACTTGGATCTATGCAAAAACATTAGCTTTCCACCTTATCAGTGCTTTCGGTAGAAAGAGAAAATAGATTTTGGGTCAATTAGTGACCAAAATCTTTGCTTTCGGTGGCTAATGAACAATCGATATGTTTTCCTAAGCCACCAAAACCTGAGATTATCAAAATTTCAAAAATACCCTTGTTTGAGCTCAAAAATGCCTCAGGACTGATCTTTTTAGACCTTTGTATCTTTCTCAAGATTCGTAGGGTTACTAGCTTCTTTTGGTTCCTTGCATTGAACTGCCACCTCTGCAAGGGTCTCAAGAGAAACATGATCTTGGTGTTTTGAAGCCATTTCTTTTTTCCTCAAAGCCCTGACCTTTTTCTTCAAATCCTGGGCTACTCTCCATAAGTTGTTGTAGTCCTTTACAATCTTGTTTTTCTTTTTCTTCTCCTTTATGCTTTCATGGGATAGTCTTTCCAAAGCTGAATTGCTTTCTGCAAAGTTTTTTGATAGGGTTTCATACCTAGTTTTTATTACCCTTTCAAGCACCTCTTGCTCGGCTAGCTTCTTCTTAAGCTTCTTGATTTCTTTTGATTTATTCTACTTTGCTCGTTTGTTAGATGAGGCTTCTACAAATTGTGGCTCTTGTTCTTCTTGGGGAGTAGGTGATGGAAGCTTCTCATAACTTGCTGTGTATATGTCCACAAAAACAGAGTTGTCACACCCTGTGGTAACTGAATCCTCATGCCCTGTTTCCAAATGTTGCTCTTCATATTCTGAGTCTGAGTAAGGGAGATTGTGAATGTTTTTTTTCACTGGGATTTCACCGACCTCTTCTTCCTCACTGTTAAAATTCAATTTTTTCTTCATTTTTACCAACTTAGAGGAAGGAGAGGGTTGATTGACTGGGGTTTGAGAGATAGCTCTTCTCCTTATCTTTCCACTTCTAGGAGTGGAGGATTTCTTGGAATGAGGACTCTTTTTTCCCTCTGGATGAACCTCAGTCTGGAAATCATTCTAGAATAGGAAATAATTCCATTCTTTACCCTTTCTTTGAAATAGCTCACAAACCAATAGTTTGATTAAACTATGGTGGGATAATCTACCTACAACTTGACTGGGTTTGGCCTTGACTTGATGAGCCATCTTGGATAAGCTTTGGTGGAGGAAATAGGGAAAATTAAGTGGGGTTCTTCCTGTCAAATGGTTTAAAAGTTTGAAATGATAAATCATCACCCTGTTGTATCGCCCTTCACAGGTTATATAAACAATTATAGCCTTCAATAACTACTGCCATTTCTCTTCAAGGAAAGATACAAGAATATCTTTCTTCCAAATCAAACCCTTGTGTTTTGGTTTTAAATAAGTCTTGAACTCAACATTCTTAATCACAGTGGTTTTAAACCATTTCTCTCTAGTCGTGGGAAGCTCTGTGACTTCAGCTATGAGGGATTCATCAATTTCGAATTCATCCTAGCCGATGATTGCTTTCTTTCCATCAAAATTTAGAGCAAAATCCTCTGCCACCTGTTGATGAAATCTTTGTAATTTTTGACAAAAATTATAACACCCTGCGTCCTTTAACATTTGACATATGTCATGATGGGATTCCATGTAACTGATATTGTTAAGCTCCTTCCTCAGTGTCGACATTCCTTTCTTCATTTTTCACGACGTTTTCGCACTCCTGTGATTGAAGGAGTGGATTTCAGGTAGAGTTACAGTGCATAAACTTAGTGATAATCGACTCGGCTGGGCTAAAACTGAGATAACTAGGGAGAGTTTTTGAATCGTGGCACTGATTGCAAGGAGTGCGGAGAAACGGTTGATGATGTCCAGAAGTCATGGAAAATAACTGAAATCAATGGGAAGTACAATGGCGTATGACTTAATGATATAGAGATTAGGAAAGATTTGCTCATATCATAGTGGGATCAGCTTTCCAGTTGTGAACGGTTCCTTCTCCAGTCCTTTCGACAGATTGTGCAATCATGGAAATGATGAACCCGCCATTTTAGACGTGTGATATGACGTGCTTGGTCTTTACCTGCTTCAACGATTTCGGTGGCTAAAATGGCCTTGGATTCCTTTATTCAAGCTTTTTAAAGCTAAGGCTTTTGGTGGCTAATGAACAATCAATATGTTCTCCTAAGCCACCAAAACCTGAGATTTGAATTTGATCAAACACAAACTAAACAAAATTTTATTTAAACCTTATTACATGAGTAAATATTTGAAAAATGAACCTTTAAAAATTTAAAAAGTACCTTTTTAAAAGAATCCCTATCACCTAAAAAACAAAATCTCGATTGATTTATTTGAGGAGATAACAGGGGTATTGCATAATGTGGGAGAAAATTGGCATATCTTGGGCATATGACTTCTATTTTAAATTTCGTAAAATGTTGGACGAAGCTAACACAAGGGATATTAAGTTAGAAGATGGAAATACACAATTTCCTTCTTTTAGTATATTTTTCTTTTCTTCTCTTTTTGTTCAAAAGGGAAACAATCCCCATTGGCTTTTCATGAAGAAGAACTGTAATACTGAAACTGATTCTGAATCCTTAAAAATTGTTGGTTCATCATGATCAATAGGTGGAGGTTATTTGGAACTTTCCAAATATGAAAATTACAGTCTCCATTTGAAAGAAGCATAAGTTCAAATATGCACCCCAATCACCTAGTTGATGGGTGTTAGGAAAAACCATAAAGAAGAGGTAATGGGAATTGCTTCCTCAGGTTAGTGAAGAGATGTTAATGTTATCATGTATCAAAAAAGAAGACAACAAGTGAGAGAATGTTGGGTTTTTATATTCTTTGTAGTGAAAGAACAATCATCCGACTATCTAGTCGAGGTGGATCGATTAGGGATAACTTGACAAATAACTCAAGTCGAGGTGATGGTTAAGTCAAAGGTTGAAGTAATCGATTGGAAAGTGGAAAGGTCAGTCGACAAGAGGTCATCAATAGGTTCAGTGGAAACCAATTGAATACTAACTAGAGGTTGAATGGTAGCCGAATGGTAATCCGACTGAAGTCGACTATAATATAATCCCAAGATTTGCGGGATTTGCAGCCAATGATCTACAACCATTTTTTGGGAGCCATGATTTAAGGTTTTGCATGTTGTAAAGCCTATAAATAAGGTACATTTTAATTGTATTAAGTTTATGTTCATGCTAGTATTTAGCATAAGGTTACTGGTCATATATATGTAAGTGGCGTGTTATTTATTTGTCGTTTAATAAAACTTGTACAATTACTTGTGAGTACCATTTGTAGAGTTGTGAGTTATAAACACAATATGTGTAGGAAAAGGAATATAGTCTAAGATACCCTATCTACTCATAAGGAAAAAGAGTCACTCTCCAATCTAATTAAACATCAAGTCATAAAGGAACTAATTCAAGAATAAAATCTTAGACAGTCTCACTTATGTGAGCTAAAGGTGGTAAAAAAGGGTAACTGATAAGTATAAAATGTGTCAAAACCATGGGCCAATAGTAAGCCAAATTGGTTGTAAGGTTGTTCTTGTGTAAAGCAAGAGAGTATGATGGAAATTGTGTCTTAGGTGTATACCAAGGTTAGTCATGTAACTCTTTATTTTGAATGAATAAGACAATAAGAGAGAAAGATTCTCAAGGAATTTTGGTTTTCCTTTTTGGGTTTCCAAGGTAAAATATCCATGTACTGTGTTTGTCATTTATTTTCTTGTTTAAATATTTATTTTCTTTTCCTACTAGGTTTAGTGTGGATGTCTATTTCCTAATAATCCTCCACTGCTTGAACCTTTGCAATCCTTTTCTAGGGTGATGTGATGGATGGAGGATGATATCCATAAAGTACCATAAATGGGGAAATGTTTGATGAAGTATGGAAGGATGTGTTGTACAACCATTCCACCAAGGGAAACCACTTGACCCACTATTTATGTTTATCATATGCAAAGAAACAAAAATATCCTTCTAGACGTTTATTCTTGATCTCAATTTCCCCATCGGATTGAGGATGGTAAGATGAGATGTGAGCCAATTGAGTACCCCAAAAAGAAAATAATTCAGTCCAAAAATTTCCACTGAAAATTGGATCTCTTTCACTTACAATAATCTTGGGGATTCCATGTATCTTTTGAACTATTTCCATGAATGCTGCGACTATTGTACTTGATTTTAAATGATGAGAAAGAGAGAAAACTGGGCATATGCTTTCAGTCAATCCACAACTACCATGATGACAAAATTTCCTTCGGATTTGGGTAAACCTGTAATAAAATCCATTGAAAATTCTTCCCAATGCTGAATTGGTATAGATAATGGTTGTAGGAAAACTAACGTCTTGATTGTCTCTCCCTTATTCAATTGGTATACCACACATTCATACACAAACATTTGAACATCAGTTTTAAGAACCTTCCTAGAAAAACTCCTTCTTGATCATGTGGTACGTTTTCAAAAATATTGAATGTCTTCCTATAGAAGAAGTGTGCAATTCCAGAAGGACCTTCTATTTGAGTTGTGAATTCTTACATAAATATAGGCGATCATGATACCATAGAAAATCATTATTCCATACAAATTTATCTAATGAAATGGGGTCCTCTTGTATTTGTTGAATGATATTGCATACCTCTTGATCTTACTTCAATTCTATCCTTGCTTCTTCCACCCAATAAGATTGCATAATAGAAATAACACATACTGAACCTTTTATTTCTTCTTCTTTCCTTGAAAGGGCATCTGACACAACATTATGTTTTTCTTTTTTCTAGATAATTTCAAATTCATAACCTAGCATATTTGTAACTCATTTTTGTTTCTCTTCTGAAGATAATCATTGCTCCACGAAGTACTTCAAACTATCATGATCTATTTTTACTTTGAAGTGTCTTCATATTAGTCAAGGGAACCATTTCTTAACAACATGTATTATGGCCAACATTTATTTTTCATAAATGGGTTTGAGTAAGTTTTCTCCTTAAGTTGGATGCTTTCAAAGTCAAGGGGCCTTCCTTCTTGCATCAAAACTACACAAATTCCATGGTTTGAGGCATCACACTCCACAATAAATGTTTTTGTGAAGTCAGGTGTGGCCATGACATGAGTTGTACATATAGTCTCCTTAAGTTTTTCAAAATATTTGGTTGCTTCTTGAGTCCAAGAAAATTATTCCTTCTTTAATAATGTTTTTAGAGGTGCTTCTATTTGACCATAGTTCTTGACAAACTCATGGTAATATCTTGTCAATCCTAAGAATCCTCTAAGTTTTTTCAAGGTTTTGGGAATTGGCCATTCCCTCATAGATTTAATTTTGTTAGGGTCCACTTTTATACAATCATGAGATATAATATGACCCAAATATTCCACTTCTTGAACCCAAAAGGAACACTTGGAAGGGTTTTCATAAAGTTGTTTATCTTCCAATAGTTGTAATACTCTATCAACATGTTGTACATGTTGTTCCCAATATTTGTTGTAGATTAGTATGTCATCAAAAAATACTAACACAAATTTTTTAAGGAAGGGATTGAAAATACAATTCTTCCAACTTTGAAATGTTGAAGGTACATTATTAAGTCCAAATGACATAACCGAAAACTCATAATGACCTTCATGCGTTCTAAAATATGTTTTGGAAATGTCTTCCTCCCTCATTGTGATTTGATGATATAGTGAACATAGATACAAATTAGTAAAGAAAATCGTTCCATGCAATTCATCTAATAATTCATGAATGACAAGAATAAGAAACTTATATTTGTAGGTTATTTTGTTGAGTTGTCTATAATCTGGACACATACGCCACGAAATATCCTTTTTTGTAACCATCACCATTGGTGAAGAGAAATCACTTGGATAGGTTGAATGATGCCAACCTCTAAAATTTCTTGGATTACACACTCAATCTCACTCTTCTGTGCATATGGATACATGTAAGGCCTAATGTTAGAAGGTACACTTCCTGGTTTCAAATGAATACCATGGTCATGAATACCTTAGAATGATTGTTGATAACTATTTGGAGGTCCAATGGAGCAGAGTGTATAGATGTTTGAACATATAATGAGCACAATTGTTCAATTACACCATGGTGTCCCTTTTTGAGTAATGTTGTCATGCTATTAGAGCTTATCACCTTAAAGATTTTCTCTCAGATACTTCTAAGTTCAATTTCCTTTCCTTCTAAGGAAAATATCATGAAAAGATATTGAAAATTAAGGGCCATTGTTCCCAATGATTGTAACCATTAGACCCCTAATACAACATCAACACCACCCATTTAGATGGAAATCATGGGACTATCCAAAAAATACTCCCCCATATTGAGCTTAATACAATGGCACTTCCCAGAACAATTTATGGTACCTCCATCTGCAATCATTACTTGAAAATATGGTGCTAGAAATACAAAGCAATTGAGATCTTTTTCTAATTTCTATTTGATGAAGTTATGGGTACTACCAGAAACAATCAACACTCCTACCTTTTTCTTTCTGATGTATCCTTGTATGTTCAGGGTTTGTGTAGTAATGATGACAACCAATGCATGCCAAGATATTGTTGGAGTAGTATCTTCTAGATCTAAATCTTGTGATGGTTCCAATTATTGATCTTCTTCCTCTTCACAATTTATGTAGAATGATTTATTCTCACCACATTTATGCCCTTTAATGTACTTGCTACCACAATTGAAACATAGTCCCTTTTCTCTTCTTTCATCCATTTATTGAGATGTCAACCTTGTCATTTGATTGAGGTTAGGAGAGAGAACATGATGCTCTCTATAGTTTCTAGTGGTGCAACATCCCCGATTTTAATCCCCACAAATTATAATGTAATTATGTAACTATAATTTAAGTTGGTGAGTTGATATGTTTAGGGAAAAGAACCTATATTGATTAATATGGTCGAGGGCCAAACTATGTAATTAGTACAATGAAATAATTAATAAAAATGCTAATCAATGGATGCAATGTGAGGGGGACAATAATGATGGGGGGTTATGATTCCACAAGAGAGAGGGGTGCAAGGGGGAAACCATTTATGGGTATTAATTCAAACCCAATTTTCTAAATTTTATTATCATTGTGTATAAACCTTCTATTTTTTTTTTGAGTATTCCCAAAGCCAATTATTGAATTCATGTAAGAGGGTGGGTGTGAGAATTCACATCTTATAGTTATTGGGAGCATGGGTTTGAATTACAATCATATTTGGGAAGAGTGAGAGTCAAACAAGCAAGGGAGAAGAAGAAAATCTGAGTAGGAAAAGAGGGGAGTTTTTAACATGCAGTTTTTGGGCAACAAGAGAGGAGTTGAGTGTTGGTAATAGCACCGACCATGTTGTGCTTGAAGAAAACCATTATTGGGCTATGTTTTATGCTATAAATGTGGCCTATGTGCCTATAAAAATGGGTTGTAAGCCTGTAGTGCATTTTCTGTTGAGGAACTGGCTCAAGATCCTTGTGAAGGCTACTCTGAGAACTCTTGAAGTAGATGATAGTTCCTGAAAGTCCCTAGATGTGATATTCATGTCCAACCAAGTGCATAGGAAGCCCTGATAAATGAATTGTACAATCCAATGGACAAAGAGTAGTGAAGGGGGTACATTTTTTGGGTTGTGTAGGTTGTGGGGAAGAGAGTTGGTGGATTGGAATTGCTATGGGGGTAGAACCTGGGTTTCAAGTTTTTGAGCATGGAGAGTAGAAACTGTTGTTGAGTTTTGGAAAAATAATGCCTATGGATGGGAGGTTCATCCTTCTTACACAACAATTGGTTAAATTTTATAAAAATATAAGTTTATGTTGTGTATGTTATGATTATTTCACCATGTAAATGAATATTTGAATGTTGTATGTTTTTTGTGTGCTTACTAGATGCATTCACTTTTTTATAAATTCTATTATATGCATGTTAAATTATGGGCCTACTACCCCTTGGTTTATTTTATATGTATTGGGTGTTTTATCTTCGTTTTAGTAGGATAATTCATTTTTGCAGTGATAGGACCCATATTTGGAGTCTGGGTATGTTTCAGAATGGTATCAAAGCTCAAGCTTCAACATTGATCTTGTATGGGCGAAGAGCTAATGTGAAATTGGTAGATTTTCACTATTTCATAGCTTCACTATGATAGATTTGGGGAAAATGGTAGAACTAGAGTGAAATACCCAAATTATGAGTAAATTTTGAGTTAAGTGGCTTCAAAATAATCGATGAGAGGATCAATGGAATCAATTTGTGGGTTCTAGAGTTAATTTTGGCCTGGGAGGTCAAATTTCACATTTTCATGGCCACTATGAAGTTTAAGTGAAGTGACAACCTAGATTAATTCGACTCAAAGGACCAATGGTCGAGATTCAATTGTAGAGGTCTGAAAAGGGAATTCTCGATAGGCCTTTGAGAAGATGATTTCATAAAAATCTTGGAGTTGATCATGAGTTAAGGTCCAAAGGGGGGGAGTCTAATGGCACAAGTTGAAAGGAGAGCCATTGATTGGCCTCACTCTCAGTCATAAGATCTCGTGGAGTAGTTGTTTTTGGAAAGACTCATTCAGAAGGTTTGGTGTGTTTTCATGTCCCAAAGAAGTAAGTCTGATTGAGTTAAAGGTCAAGCATTTTTTATGTCCATGAAGATATAGAACATTGGATGTGAGTGATCTCAGTGATTATATATTTCAAAAGGGCAACTTGGGAAAGTTCTGTTTGGAAGGTCTAGTGGTGGTGTTGCATTTCTAATGAAGATTGTTCAACCGAACTAATGGGTGCACAAATTATGAACTTGAGATGATCGTGGCCATTGATCCACATGATAGTTGACTGCCCAATCTATCAGACGAGCATGTTGTCTTGGGAGGGTCGAGGGTGGAAGAGAATACCACATCAACATGCCATGTCAGTGCGCCATGTCAAAGGACACGCTAGTGAGGGTTGGTGAATCAGAGAGTGACACGTAGTAGTCAGGTACAGGTGGGATCCACTGTGGTTTTCGAACTTTGGGTTTTGGAAGGAGTCATGGGGGAAATAAGTTTTCCATTATGATGGAGTTTTTTCGAAAGAATGAGGACCATCGATCATGGTTTATATAAGCCATCAAATCGTGTAGAAATGAGTGTTTCTGAGGGGTCTTTGAGAGGATGTTTTTGAAGGTTTTTGGAAGGGTGTTTCTGTTGGAATTCAAAAGAGGAAGTCCTGATGACAAACATCTGATAGTGTTCATACCATGGATTTTAGGAGGATTCATGTGCCAAGTGAATTGAAGTTTTTGATGGGAAGAAATTGGGAGGGAAGAGCTTGATAAGCTTGTAGGAGGTGTGGTTGAGGGCCAAGGAGGGCATTTACAGATGATGACACAACTGAATCAAAGGATGAAAAGTGGAATTAATAGACACATGCCATGCCATGTCATCCAAACTACACATGTTCTTGCACAATCCAATTTGAGGAGCCGTTACAACTGTTGATAAGTGAAATTCCGTGAGAATGTTTTTTAATATTTTAAGGTCATCAACTTGCAGAGCGATTTCGAGGGACTAAACAACATTTTCAGGTAGTCAAAATCACGAGAAACGTGTGTAACTCCAACACATAAAGTCCCTAGATATTAAATTAAATAAATCAGTGAGATCTTTCCAACAAGCTATTTCGGGAGAAAAATAGAGCTTGTATGAGAAAGTTACAGTTGAAATTGTACAAGGTATAATTTTAGTACCAATTTACTTCTAGAGGGCATAACTTCTTGCTCTGAAGTCAGTTTGGGGCATAAGAGTAGTCTGTGGAAATCCCATGGAACCTAGAAGACAAACATGGAGATAAATTTGGAATCTCTGTGCACACAAATGTATAGGAAGATAAATGAGACACCTGTAACATACATGGATGAAATAGAAAAAAAACAAAAACTTCCGCAGGCCATAACTATCAGCCTGAAGCCTTGATGAAGGTGAAATTTCAACAGATCGTTCAAAAGGTACTCATGCAAATACCCAATTGGGATTCTATCAAAATTCTAAAGGATTTGGTGTAGGTATGCTTAATTAGGGCTAAAATTTCCAAGCCAGGAAAAGTGAAAAAATGACAGAGTTGTCGTACCCATATTGCTGCAGATTTTGACTAGAGTATTAGTTTGAAAATATGAGACTAGCCATGAATTCAGTGTCAACAACAATATCTGTGCCACATAGAAAATTTTATTTGGTTCCTGACATGTTTACCTCTATAAGTGGTGAAATTTGGTGTTTGAGATTATTTACACCATGGAGAAAGGTGCACAAAAGGGGTAAATTGGAAATATTCAAGTGACCATAACATTCTTCTCAGTGCTCAGAATTGAGAAAGAAAGTAGTCATTGGAAATATATAGGATAAGAGAATCTATATATCGACTCATAATTTATTTTTGAGCCTAATTTTTCTCAAGGGATCATAATGAAGGTGACTGGTGGACTTGAAGGGCACAATTGAGTAGAAATGGAAATTTCAGGAAGCCATAACTTAGAGCTCATTAATTAGAATGAGACTTGAGTACAACCATTGGAAAGGTAATCCAAGGGACAACATAATGGAAGGATTAGGTTCTCATAGGAATCAATCAGTTGTGTTATAAGTCTATAGGATGAAGGGAAATTGGACTCTATGAGCCATACAATTGCTCAATGTGAAAGTTTTCCAAAACAAGGCAATTTTGGAAAAACAATTCCATATGTTAGAATTATATAGCAGAGGTAATTGCTAGGTAAAGAAAAGTGAAGATGCTCATGATAGTTCCCATGTAGTGGTGTAGATAAATTTTGGAAGTGCAACTATTTTGCAATAAAAGGAGTTGATTTTTAACAACAAGGTATTGTCATGGAGTAGAGGAACACTTAAGGATAAAGTGTTATGTTAAGATCCTATTAAGAATATGACCAGATGAATTAAATGAATATTGTGTGGGTTTGTTCCAAATTAATATCAGGGTCCATTGGACAAGGAAGTAGGTCAAATATTGTATTGTTGGTTGAGGTAGTAAAGAACTGCAGAGGGGAGTGTAGGGATGGAGAGAAGGTATTAAATTTTGACAAAAGATTTAGGAAGAAGATAGAAAAATTAATATTCAATTGCTACAGAGTCTGAATGAATTGGAAAGGAAAATCAATATAGGTCATCACATAAAACATGAAGCCAACAAGTAAAGAATATAATTTACATGCACCGAGAGTTGAGGAGGACTCCATCGCCTTGAAGGAAGAAATGCAGTGAAGGAAGAAAGGCTTGTTTCAAGAGAAAATAAAATATCTTAGGGATGATGAGTGACTCATGGGATGGGTGATTCATCTCTAAGGGAAGACATATAAATGTCTAAAAATTAATTGCTAGTTATGAATTGGCCAATTTGTCTAAAAGAACTCATTGAATGAAATTTGATTATAAATCAAAGTTCTAAGTGGAGGTAGGGTACAAGTACAAAGAATTCAAGGGGAACAATCATAAAGTTTATTCCTTCAAGTGACAAAAATAAATATAACATTCCCTTGGGAGAAGACTAGTCCTAAGAGGATAGAACAGAGCCATGTATTTGAGGTCTACAGAGAGAGATAACCAGTGGATTGCATAAGCCTTATATATATGTACAAGAATCTTGGATTACATTTTTTCTCTCTCATGCATGTGTGGAAGGCTATATATGATGAAACAAAATGGGGGATAGTTCTTTGAAAGAGAAGAAGTTGAGATGTGTTGAATTTTTGCAACTTTGGGAAGTCATTCTCCACAAGGAAGTACAAGAAGACCCATCTGACCATTAAAGAATCCCCAGGAAGAAATTGAAGACCTAAGAAAAGAAGCCAACCCCACCAGTAAAAGACATAAAAGAATAAAGTAAATTTGAAGACCCAGAATGAGAAGTCAGCCCCACAGGAAAAGACATGGACTTGGATTAGTATAAATACAGGTTGTATCATTTCATTTGGATAGACAGACAATTATCCTTCTGTAGTGCGCACTAGCCAGTTGCATCTTTCCATTTGTAGTTCTTGGTCTACTTACTTATGTGCTATGTTGGAGAGTTGCTAGGCTTGGAGGATTTTTCTCTTGGTTATTCTTGGTCATATTATTGAGGCACTAGCTCTTCAAGGTGCTAGACTTAGGGATGAATCTTCTCTATATGGTATCCTGATCTGGTGATGGTGATGTACTGGTAATATCTTGTACTGAATTATTCTATAATAAAGGTTGTTAGGTTTTCTCCCAAAGTTGGGTTTCCTAGGATAAACTCTTGTGTTCTTATGTCTACTATGCATGGTTCATATTTCTAGATCTTGTTATTTCCGCATTGTTATAGTTGATATTTTAAATGTATAGTTATTCTATGATAATTGTGGTATGAAAGTGAATCTTATTTTGAAATCATAAGGAAATAACTATCAATATCTGAGAATAAAAAAAATAACACGGTATCAGAGCTTTGTTGAAATATTTCCACACACAATTTTTCTGTTAAGACCTAAACTTGTCAAGATCATTGAAAAATTATTGAAAAGTAGTTGGCTCTAACTCCACCACTGATCAAGTCACCTTAATACAACAAATTATGCACCTCTCATACTACAATTTAGTGAAAGTTGAAATTTCACCCTAAAACTCACTACGACAGTTGCAACAACATTTTGTAAAGCTCACTGAGAAAATTATTGGGCTGAGTTGGGAATAATTTTAGCATAGACCAACTCAACTTTCCCTAGTGCACCTACTGCACTTCTCAAATTGACAATCCATCAAAGTTAAAATTTTAGGTTTTTCAGGCATATTGACATTTTCTTGACATTGAATCTTCTTATTTAGATTTCTGACTTCTTCTTGTTGAGATGATGTACGGATCAAAAGAAAAGATGGATGGTGCTAAAAATTTCATAGGTATGCACTTGTATATCATGAGGGTGTTTGCAAGAAATGTACACTTGGAAAAATGGCATTTGTCCAAGTAGTGACAAAAGGTACAAAGGGATCTTCGATCTAGTGCACTCAGAGGAAGCAGTGGTTATGTATCCTACAATATATGACAACTTGAAATCAAATGGGACAATAGCAGGAAGACTCCAACTTTGCATATTGGGTTTGATATTTTATATTTCTACATCCTAAGTGAATGTTGTAACTGGGACAACAACCTTTAGAGGTTTATTACTGTAGAGTAATGTTTCTATCAAATTTTTATTAACACTTGAATATTGATGGTATGATGCTCATTATTTAAATGCTCATTGTTCAGTACTAATTATGAACTTATTTACAGGATGAAATTGATCTCTTCTAAGAGATATTCTTGGTTGTTGTCTTTGTCCCAGGAAGGTTACCTTGTAAATTCCATGGAGGTTACCATGAAGATGTTCTTGTTTTGTTTCGGGAAGTTTACCGTGGAGGAATGATTGGTAACAACAATAAAAAAATGTTTTTCTTGTTTCTTATTATTTTTCTTGTTCCATGCAAGTCCCATGTGATAGCTCCAAGAAAGATCTATAATGACAGTTGTACTTTTTCTTGTTCTTGTTCTAGGAAGGTCACAGGTAACAACTCTGAGAGGGAGCTATAGTGATGGTTGCAGAAGGAAACATATTAGATGGTCTCTAGTTTGAGACATGGAGCACACTATATATACATAGAGTGGTGTACATGACAGTATACATCCATGTACAGAAGCATAAGAGGACAAATTTAGAACCTTTTGGAAATAAGTATACTTTTTTGGGATACAAAATGTCTCATATGGATATTGATGGTGAGGAGAAAAAGGCTCTGAAGGATGACTATACAAATCCCTCTAGTTCAAGACTATCAATAGAGCCAACAGAGCCAATGGCTATACCTAGAGATGTTACAATGATCAAGATGAGGCCGACATGGCTTCGTGATGCTTTCTAGGATGTAGAGAGGCATGAAACTCCCACTGATTCTTTCAATGAAAGAAAACAACCTCAAATATTCTCATGTTACATAGAGTCACAATTATGAGGAGGAGAAGGTGGATCCATTAGTGGTGAGGTAGGTGGCACCACCAAGTACCAACTAAGGAGTCAACCCTTGGGATTCATTAAGGAGTAGAAGCCTCCAAATACAATTCATTAGAGATTAGAATTCAGAGGAAGTCAACAGATGTAGAAGAGATCAGATGTCTCCAAAGATTTTACAGACTCATAGGGAGTCAAGTTCCATAGGGAGAATGAAAACTGAGAGAGATTCGTTCTTTCATAGGGAGTTTCTCCTCAGATTCAAGTGGGAGAGACACATGTTCCAAGATAGATATACATGATTCATGAGTTGAGGAGGCTTATAGGAGATGTGAGATATCCTGGGAGGATACACTTGCTTCAGTAGACCTTGATACAGTGACAAAGCAGGAAACCAATCAAGAGGATTGGGATATGAATTTTTCCTAAGTTATAGAGGGAGTAGTCAATGAGGTATGCTAGAAAACATAGTCCACTTCAATGATAGAAGGAGTTGGCCTCAGATTTTGAGGTGGAGGATCTTGGCCAAATGTATTATTTCTTGGGATTAGAGGTGTGACAAAGATCATATGAGATCTTCCTCAGTTAGGGGATACTGATGAGATTTGATATGATGGACTCCAAGTCCATGGTTACACCTACAGAGACAAATCTAAAGAAGCTGAGTGATCCTACTTCAGATTTAGATTTGGTGGATCCCACGATGTACATGAAGTTGATTGGATCCTTGATGTACTGGGTTAACACTAGGCCATATATTTTCTTTGCAGTAAGCACCTTGAACCAGTTTATGGTAGATTCGAAACACTACCATTGGGATGCAACAAAGCATGTGTTGATGTACCTGCATGGTATAGTTGGATATGGCCTCATACATGTATCAGGTGGTGAAGTGAAGCCACATATATATACACATTCTGACTAGGCAGGGAGTGCATTAGATAGATTGGGCACCTTGGGGTGCTACTTCAGCTTGGGATTAGTTACGATTTCAAGAAAACAAGTATCTATAGCACTTAGTACAACAAATATGGAGTATATCACAACCAATATCGGAAGTCCTGAAGCAATGTGGCTTCATAATATTCTTGCAGGACTTCATCCTAGATATGGTGCAGAAGGGAGCAATGAAGGTCCAATACATGTTCATAGATGATTATATTGTAGATCATCCAAGACATGATACAAAATGGAGTAGTGAAGCTTTATTATATAGAGATAAGCTTGGCATGATGCAAAATATATCCCTCACTGAGAGGGAGTGTTGATGTTTTGGGTAGCATCGACAATAAATTATCTTGATATGGCCATGTGACTTGGATAAGGAGAATGGATCAGGTGTAGTATTTATCCTTTCTCATGTGACTTGACAAGGTCCGACAAAGACTCAAGGTGTTGATGCTTCTCCAGATGGAAGTATTGAGCTGGAATTTTCCTCCGATGCCCATGTTGACTTGGATAAGGAAAATGAGAAACATTATCCTTCAATGGCCATGCTAACTTGTCTAAGGAGAATGGTACATTCTTCTTTGATGGACATGCTGACTTGGCTAAGAAGAATGGCATGGGCGTAGTCATTATCCCTGATCGTGGGACTTGATCAAGGAATGATGAAGACTCGAGGTACATATGCATCGAAAAAACATTCTCCTCCTATGGCCATGTTGAATTGGCTAAGGATAATGATCTAGGGTGTTGATGTTCTCCATGTATTAGAATCGAGCAAACACTCTCCTCTAATGGCCATGCTGACTTGGCTAATGAGACTAGCCCAGGGTGTTGATGTTCTCTGTGTATTAGCATCGAGCATTATTTTACGATGGCCATGCTGACTTGGCTAAGAAGAATGAACCAGGTGTGGTAGCTATCTTTGATCATGTGACTTGACAAGGACCGTTGGAGAACTGAGGTTCTATGTGGGAGAAGCACACATCAACTAGGTGCTACGTCGGAGAAGCATAAATGAACTGGGTGTATGCCAGAGAAGACTACATCAATCATGCTCAAGGAAAACCTTTCTATGATAGAAGAAATCTAAGTATGAAGAATGTCTCCCTCGTTGATAGGGATTATTGAAGTTTTTCAACTTTGGGTAGTCATTCTTCACAAGGAAGTACAAGAAGACCCATCTCACCATTAAAGAGCCCCAGGAAGAAATTGAAGACCCGTGAAGAGAGCTCAGCCCCACCAGTAAAAGACAAAAAATAATAAAGTAAATTTGAAGACCCGGAATGAGAAGTTGGCCCCACAGGAGAAGACAAATGCCTGGATTAGTATAGGATCATTTCATTTGGACATACAAACAATTCTCCTTCTACAGTGCACACTAGCTAGTTGCTTCATGCCAGTTGCATCTTCCTAGTTGTAGTTCTTGGTCTACTTACTTATGCACTATCTTGGAGAAGTGCTAGGCTTTGATGATATTTCAATTGGTTATTCTTGGTCATATTATTGAGGTGCTAGATATTGCAGGTGCTAGACTTGGGGAGGAATCTTCTTTGTATGATATCCTGATCTGGTGATGGTGATGTACTGGTAATATCTTGGACTGAATTCTTATGTAATAAAGGTTGTTGGGTTTTTTCCCAAGGTTGGGTTTTCGAGGATAAACTCTTGTGTTATTGTGTTGTGTCATTGTGTCTAATGTGCATGGTTAATATTTTTGGATCTTGTTATTTCCAATGCATTGTTATAGTTGAGATTTCTAGTGTATAGTTATTCTATGATAATTGTGGTATGAAAGTGAATATTATTTTGAAATAATAAAGAAATATATATCAATATTTGAGAATCATAAAAATAAACAAGACGAGCTCACCTAGATTTCTCAGGGGAAAGAACTCAACCATGCTAAGAATTTGAGACTATGCAGAGGAGTTGAAGGAAGGATTGGAGTTGTTGAGGAGATAATTGTTAATGGAAAAAATCTAGTGCATAAGCAAAGGAAATAAATTTGTCTCTATTAATGGTGGTGCACAAATGCCATGAATGGTAGAGCTCAGAGCAGTGAGGAGCTACATGAATTCAAGGACACTCAAATACAACATAAAAATAAATAAAAATATGATGAAATAAATATGCATGGGAAAGAATATTGAAAGTGATGCATGATGCATATAATGAAAGATATAATGCATGTGCATGAGTAGGAATGATAAAAAATAAATGTTTGATGCATCTTGATATGAATTTGTGCATATGAATATGCCTAAATGTGCTTGTGGCGTGCTGGTAGATTGAGAGTAGTCTGTTGTCATATATGAAATAATGTGATTATGATAATTGGGTATCACTAATGATGGATTGTGTATCCAGGGAAATTATTATAGCATGGATGAATATATTGATGATGTTGTTGCATTTGAAAGACATCAATATAAATAAAATGAGGATGATAAGATGTTGATCAAGAGGTTAGTGGAGGGATCTTGCAAGCTTATACAAAATATTAGTTGATCAGGTAGCATCAAGTAAATTAATAAGAGCCATGCAATTATGCATTCAGTTTCTTATGATACATAATCATTGAAAGGGAATGGAGTTAAGAATTCCTTGAGTCAAATTTTAATATTTGAATTTGGTATGTAAAGGCATAGGGCCTTGAGTATACACATTTAATTAATGTTGGAATGCATTTATATAGAAATTTGATTGCATATTATGTTATATTGGTTATGAGATCATAACCAAGTCAATTCAAGAGACATACTCCCATTGTAGCAATGAATGCCAATAAAGATGGCCATGTGTGAGGCCATGTTGAGGTTGGAAATGGAAAGGATATATCACCATCCAAGTGCATACTGGTTTTCCCTTGTATAACTGATGTTTGGACTGCAGCCTCTCTGCTGACATGAGAGATCATTAAGGGAATTATATTCCTAGTGTTGTGTACGGGTTGAAGAGGAAGGTATCCAAATGATCTGACATGTAAATGGGGAAGTGTTTGGATGATGAATTGAGGCATTGGCTAGACCTTCCAACTCACCATGGTGGAATACATGACATGGATATATAGTATTCTGGAGTCAATGCAAGGAATCATTGTGTAGATGTGGTAATGGGCATTGCCACATTAGTTTTAAATGATTAGTAATGTTTGATTGCATTATAGCCTGGTATGATGAATAATGCATATACAGGGAATGATAGTTTCATTCCATTTAATATGTTTAACATCAATAAATGATTGAATTGATAGTATGCACAATTTTGGATCTCCTTGTGAGATATTGTAAATACACAATGAACGGATAGTGTGCATGAATACTGAAAACTATTTTGTTGAGTGAAAGTTGAGAAAATTGTAGGAAAAATGGTGTTGGATATGGAAATGGTGTAATCCCATGAACAATACTAATGCTTGCTGCTGCAAAAGCCAAAAAATTATGAGCATAAATCTGATGCTTGAGAAATTATGTTCTCCTGTATAAAACATATTTGGAGATTAATGATTGAAAATTGTATGTTGATGTTTCCTATTTGTTGTATGCATATGATGCAGATGAGATGACTCCCACATGTTACAGATTGCTAGTGAAAGTATAGCTGTAAGTTGGCACTCCCATTGGAAAATCAAGGATCACCCGAGGGAGTATATAAAAATGAAAGGGATGCCTGAGACATAAGAGTGAGTAAAGAAAGGAAGCAAAACTTTAGAAGAGAATAGAAGAGAATATTAAAGTCCAATACACATGATAATAGTTGTTGAAGAATGAAGATGTAATTTTTCAGGCTTGTAGAAGAACCATGTATCAGGCCTGAAGAGTGAACTCCTAGGTGGAAGTTGCATTGTAGAAGAACCAGGTTGTCAGGCCTGAGGAGTGAAATCTTGTGTGAGTTTCACTACAAGAGAAAGGTTGCTACTGTTTTTCCTAGTAATGAGTTCCCTTGAGATCCCAGTAGTGAGATTCTCGTTCACATGTGCCAGAGAACTTGTTAAAATGGTGCAACCCAATGGACTGAGAGAAATGAAGGGGGAAAATTAGGAATGGTACAACCATATGGACTGAGAACAGTGAAGGGGTGCATTCCTTGGGTTGGGTAGGTGTGTGGAAGGGAGCTGGTGGAAATCAAGATAGATGTACGAGAAGGCCAGTGGGTTATGTATCTACATTTTGGGGCTAGAGTGAGTATGTATCTATGTTTTGGGGCTGAAGTGCCTATGTATTTATGTTTTTTTTTGGGTCCATAGAACCTACGTATTTATATTTAGGTTAGAATTCCCATGTGATGTTAGGCCAAAGATCCTATATGTTGATTAATGGTCAGAGGGCCTAACATTGTGTTGCTACAGGGGTAGACCTAGGGTTTAATGCTACAAAAACGCACCAACAAAACCCTAACTACCGGCCCTTTTGGCAACACTTGTGAAGAAGATGAAGTCTCACCCAAGGTAGAGGTAGGGGTGGTTGCATGACTCAAGTGTTTGTAACCTTAGCTGCGACACAAATATGTGATTATAATACTTAACAGAGCACTTAGCATCAATAGTTCATCAACATTCAACCAATAACTACTGCGCAGATAGAACAGAGCATCACATCATTCACACTCATCTAATGTCATTAAGCACTTAGCACAAATAGATGGATCAGATCTAGTAGAAGAAAGCACTAAGAACATTCATAGAAGTTAGATCTAACATTATTACACATCATTAGCACAAAGCATGAACAAATTTATCTATCTCCATCAAAGCACTTAGCAAGAGAGTCATAAACACATTAAGACAAGAACATAGCACAACAACACAATATTTACGTGGTTCACCCCCACCCTGGGGCTACGTCCACCAAATCTTCTTCTTTATTGTCTTTAGTCAATTAGTTACAAGGACATAGCCTCAAAACCCTTACCCCACACAGGACAAAAGATCTGTGCAACTCGCTGGATCCTTCTTCCTTGCGTTCCAACACTAAGCCTTCCACAATCTTACTACAATGACTTTCACTTAGCTCTACAAGTCTCACACTGTACATTATTACACATCATTAGCACAAAGGATGAATAAATTTATCTATCTCCATCAAAGCACTTAGCAAGAGAGTCATAAACACATTAAGACAAGAACATAGCACAACAACACAATATTTACGTGGTTCACCCCCACCCTAGGGCTACGTCCACCAAATCTTCTTCTTTATTGTCTTTAGTCAATTAGTTACAAGGACATAGCCTCAAAACCCTTACTCCACATAGGACAAAAGATTTGTGCAACTCTCTAGATCCTTCTTCCTTGCGTTCCAACACTAAGCCTTCCACAATCTTACTACAATGACTTTCACTTAGCTCTACAAGTCTCACACAGTCACGCACAAAGCACTTACAGAATCTAATTGCACTTAGCATATATCCACATTACATAGATGCACCACCACATCTATCTAGCCTAAGCATCTATTTATATATACAAAATAGGCCTAAACATGGGTAAACCCATGGGACGACATCCTATTCCCATTACATATTCCCAAAAACCCAAAAAGGGGCCAAAAAGGTGTCGAGATCCTGCGATCTCTACTTCATCTTGCGCTCCTCCTTCGACAGGCTGTCGAAGTCCAAAATAGGTCAACATGACCAAGAATCTCCCAAAGCTTGGTCAAGGGCCAACAAGCCCCCAACTCTCACCTGTGACTCGTCCCGAGTCTCTCTAGTCTAACTAGTTCTGCCTCGAATGCCTCGAGTTGCTTTGACCTGTTGCTATGCTACAACCTCTTGCTCATAGAACTCCTGGATTACTACGTCATTCACTGGCCCTTCTAGGCACTATTATGCTACATTAACAACCTGTTCTAGCTCTGCTCCTCGATTATCAACCTCTGTGAACAACTGATAGGCCTTATCTTGCACAAGTTGGAGCCATTGATTTAGTTCCATAACTTTTCTTTGAATCGTATGGATCTGCTGTTGGATGGTTTGCTTCTCTTGAGTTATCTTCATTATCTCCACAACTGATAGAGCCTTCAACTATGCCTATAGTATCTTTGAGTGCGACTTTTCATCCTAGAGCTACAACTCTAGTGCCTGCAATTATGGGTTCTCAACGAGCTTCTCATACGTTTGGGCACTGCGGCTACTCAGCTGCTTGCACTCCCCAGTAAGAGCCTTCAGTCTCTCAACTGCACTCCTGACGGTTGCTTCCCTTTGATCTCTTACATCTTGATGGGTCTCAGGTACCCCGTGTAGCTCCAAATTTGCTATGCGTTGTTGTAGTTGTTGGATCACTTCTTCAAGTTGTACTATCTTCTATGGAATTCTCTCTTCGATATTTAATTCTATGACTATCATAGATCGAAGCGCTCTATTTACCATTTATTTTACTTCGAGTTTCTTTGTGAGAAACAATTCCTTTTCTTTCCGCAGTTGGGATTTTTCTTCGTCGAACTTTTCTTGGAGATCAAGCTTTTATGATTCTGCAGTACTGCGTTGCTCTACAAGGAATCCTTGTGCTTGTGTCAAAGACTGGGTGTCTTGTGTTATTTCTTCCTATGCTCATCGAAGGCGAGCTTCGACCATCTCAGTGATTCAGTGGAGTTGAGTTGGCTCATCTCCCAATTCTGGTGTTCCTACTAACAAAGGCACAGTGGAGATTGTGCGGTTGGACTATAGTGCTTGCTGCACTCCTTGGAGCTCAATCTTGATTCTATTGTACATTGCTTCTTTCTTAGCCTCTTGTTTCTCTGCTATCTCTAATGAAGCATCATTTAGGGCCACTATAATGAAATCGAAGTCATATGAGGTGAGGATAGTTTGCATTTTTTTCATAGAAGCTTTTGATTTCTTTCGAGAGGAAGGATTCAGGGGGGAAACCTTCCTTTTCTTTGAGGGGTCCTCCTCATCTCTAGGTGGTGTAACCTCACCTTTCTTCTGTTCAACTTCTACACCATCTATCTCTCTACCATCACCTTCTTGCTATGGTGAAATGGAAGAAGTTTTCACAGATGCACTGTCTAAATCCTGAACCTTGTCAATTTTCTTCATCCTATTAGGTCCGAGTGTATCCTACGTAGTTTCTGTATTGTCTATATCAGATATGTTCGCAAGGTCTGCTGGAATGAGGAGGTTTGCTGACCATTCCTTGGTGATCTCCTCCAAGTCCTCCTCCATTAGCTTGTAGTAGGACTGAAGTTGTTATTTGTGCTCATCAACGCGTGCTATGATATAGATGAAATGGTGGTTTGTGCTGAACTTCATCAAAGGCCTGAACCTGTGTAAAGTATTCAACATCATGCGAGGCTCAGACTGTATAGCTACCTTCAACTATTTGTAGTATGCGTGAAATACAACATTGGACTGCCACTGTTTATTCATGTCGCTTGAATACCATAGTGTGTTGAACTTCACAGCAAATGGTTCAAAGGGCTTGATGTTCGGGAAGGTCACACCTTCTAGCATCTCCCAGGCGATGAAAGTGATCAGGATCAATATCCAGCTAAAGTGGAATTCATATCCTTGATCTTGGGCTTCTCTATAGTCAAGTTCTAATTGGTTTACCAGGTACTTCACCCAATTCATTTGTAGGCCCTTCCCACACTTCCCTGTGAGGTCAACTACAAAACCAGTCACTTGGGTGGGTCGGTTCTTGCGTACTAATTTCCCTGCAATCATTTGATAGGCGAGGCACACTTTTCAATATTATCCCTCTTCATACTTAACTTTCTAGCCTTCTTTCCAGTGAGCTTCGTCTCAGTATGCCTTTTTCCATTCTGATTCTTATCTTCGTTTGACATAGTCACTGCGCGCTGTTGAGATTCTTTCTTAGGATTCGATGGTAATACTTTTTATTTATCTGGGATAAGTACTTCAGTATTCTGTGAGTCCTCTAATTTTCTTGCAGCTTTGACATCTGGGTCTCTAGTGTTAGATCCGTTCTCCTGTTCTACAATCAAGTGTGCAATCCTTCTGGTCATGAAATATTTTAACTCTTGTTTCTTCTGTTCCAAAACTTCTTCTTCTTCCTTTCGTCTGGTTTGATCTCTATCAATCCAAGGTTTTCCTAGTAACATGGTAAACGGGGTTCTGTCTTCAATAAATTTAATAATCTCAAAATCGTTTTCTGTTGAAGTTCCATTAATGTTCATAGGTATGCGAGTGAGCTTCCCACATAGGTTTATCATCTTTCCTATGAATAGTCCTATTCCTCCTAATGAAGGAATCATAGCAGGCTTCCCTATGGATTCCCAAGTTCTTTCTGTCATGATACTCACCTATGTTTCTTCATCCAGAACACAGTCAATGTCGAAGTCTCCTATTCTTACTTCAATGCATTCTTTTTTCTTGAAGATCTCTGATAGTCTGATATGTTGATGGTCATTCAGGGTTTCATTTATTTGCAACAATACTTTCTCTGATTCTTTCTGGGATTCTGCCATTTTTGGATCTGCCTTAGGGTTTCTTTATTCAGATTCATTTCTTCCATCTTAGAAATCATTCTAGGGAAATCCAACAGTTCATGGTCCATAGCTTTACAACAAAGACAACTAGGTCTTTTCCCAGGGCATTCCTTAGCAATATGTTCCAGTCTTCTACAACTATAATAGAGGGTTAATCCTCTCTTCCTTTTAAATGATCCCCAACCTTTTCGTTACTGCGCAATAGGATCATGTTAGTTAACCTGCAAAAAATTCTTTCTAGGATCTTGCATCCATTTGTTAGTCCAAACATTCTTTCTATGCATAGGCATAACATATATTTCACCATTCTTATTAGATCTACTCAGATCAAGCCTTCTTTCATCTATTAGTGCCCTAGTTTTCAAGATAGGACATAACCTATCAAACATACCTAGATCCATACTTTAGAAACAAAAATTTCCACTTATCTTACTTCTACAGAGCACAAAGCTTCTAGATCTAAAACTTTTCACTATTCTTACCTTTATCAGAGCACAAAGCTTGCAGATATTACTGTTGCACCCTTTTCGTCACCTTGGTGAGCAAATAAGAGGTGCTTGCATGCCCAGTTGGGTCTTGCTGAGAATGACAGCTGTAGAGGAAAGAGTTAGAGAAAGAAAAACAAAACTATAAGCAAGAATTAAACTAATACAAACTAAAATCATAAGCATATGGATATAGAGATAACAAACACAAAAAGACCCATATCACCAATGTTTTTAGGCTGATCTATTGATGAAATCAAAGCACCAAGAAGAAAGGGGACTATGAGTCCCTTCTTCCTCCAAGCGAAGGCTCTTGGACCCTCACAAGCTTGCTCTCCTTACAACAAGAAAAATGAAAATGGTGATGAAAGAACTCGCAAATCCACTCAATGGAGAGGTGGATTGCTCAATGAAATGGTGCCAAAGTGCTTTTGTTAAGGATGGAGTCCTTAAAACAATCTAGGCAGCATAACATTACATGAAATTCCTTGAGAGAATGAGGTGCATTCATGGCTTTTTATAGCATTTCTTTGGGCTTTTGTTGAACTACTTTGTAGTGTGAAGAGAGGCCATTTAGGGCATTATTAGGTCTTTGAC
Organism: Picea engelmannii; assembly: GCA_009831015.1. Classification (NCBI taxonomy): domain Eukaryota; kingdom Viridiplantae; phylum Streptophyta; class Pinopsida; order Pinales; family Pinaceae; genus Picea; species Picea engelmannii. The sequence continues at coordinate 458,563 of ML780384.1, forward strand.
CAGCCCACCATTCGGATTCATCTCAGATTTGAGGGTAAAATCGGCTTGGGAGCTGATCCATAAGTGGTTGGGAGGTCGATCATTTCAATAAATGCGCCGTTTAGCAGGTGCGCGGCTTTTTGACCTATCAGCCGCGCATCGTGCGCCTGTGCGAACTATTCACGTTCCTGTTACGCGCATGTGTGTGCGCACCCAATGTCTGCAAGGCGCCCTTCAATTTTTTGCTACTTTGTATAGTTTTTGCCCTTTTTGAATGATGTGAGATTAATTCATTGGCCATGAATGACTTCATTGCTGTTTGACAATGCTGAGTTCTTGTAACCATGTGCTGATGAAATTTCAGTGATAACAGATGCCCCCTAATGGATGAGGTTAGGAGCATATGTATAGCTGGAATCCATCAATGTTTCTTCTACTGAGAATGTTGTTGTAAGATAGAGCAATAGTGGGATTGTTCAGAGTAATCCTTTGCAGGAGAAAGGAACTGGTAGAACCCGCCCTTCCATAAGGTTTGTAAAATATACAACTGTGTACAAACGAGGCGGGCATGCCCCATGCTCGTTTTATGTAACTCGGGAAAAAGATGGCTGAAGTGTTGGTGTAGACAACTACAACGCCCTCAGGGGCGGTAATGATAAAGGCAGAAGACAATTCTGCAAAGGAACATACTCTGAATAATAGGCAATGATTGCAAAAATAAGTATCGGCGATGATGCATGCATTGATGGCCCTACCAAGTTCAGAGGTCTTCGGCAAATGATAGAAAGAACTGCAATAGTCGCAAAGTAAGACCCACCATAACATGAGAAAGTGCTGGCATCGAATGTGATGGGGGCCAATGACAGCAGGGAGCAATGGTGTTTCACCTTGTACCGTCCGAGATCTCTCATTAAAGGGAGAATGAGAATCAAGATACTGTCTCCCTTTTGGAAAAATTGTGATGATGTCGACAAAAGGGGAACGCGACTCCCATAAGCAAAGGACTTCGTGGAATCTATTGAGGTGAGGAAGTGGCAGAGGTACATGGACGAAGTCAAAAAGTGAGAAGACTCAAGACTGCCCTTGGTTGGAGGATGTATGAGATAAAAAGTGGCTGCAACCGTGTAACGAGGTCAAGTGTCAAGGGAACGACAAGACCGGGGATGAGTTGTGCTAGAGGCGGGACAAAGTGAACAACTGCAGAGGGTAGAGGTAAGTGACCTGTGGGGTACTCTGAATATGTGGACGATGCCAGCCAGGGTAGATGAGGAGTGAGGCTCCAACCAAGGGTGACATGGGTTGCATTTGGCCAAAAAGAAGGTCGCCAATGGGGACGACAAAAAGGATAATGAAATGACTGAAAATAAAGGCGTTTGTACAATAAATAATGAATAATTTTGGGGAGAAATGTACAAATATAGAAACAGGTGCCCCAATGTGAAATGAGTGCCCTAGGGAGGGCATAATTTTCTTGGAAAACTGATGAAGGGTGGGGGCCCCATTGGTGAGTTTCTGTATGAGGTAGGTGAAATGAAGATAGGTTCGTAGATGGGCAAACTGATTGTGGATGAAATGGAGGGTTCATGATCCTGCGGAGGTGCAGGTAAAAAAATAGAACCGTAAAGAGATGATTTGGGAGTCCATATGGAAAGCTAGAAAAATGAGGAGAAGAAGTATGTGGTTGATTCGCAACATGATGAAAGACTATCAGGACTCCCATCCCTAAAGGGTAATGAAGAACAACATGAGTGTCAAAAAGTGGCAAAGGGTGCTATGAATGGGACAACTCATGTGGGTTAGAATGCTACCGGGTAACAGTACCGATGATGCAAATGGAGGCGTGGGTACTGCAGAGCTGAGAATGGAGATCCTAGAGGTAAACATCAGAGGGTATGACTGGAAATGAAAGTGCGATACAGCGGGAAAGACTACATGCCAGTGCTGAGTATATACTTGAAGGAATGATGCTGAGGGATGAAGAGCAAGTACCTGCACATATGAGAAACAAATACCCAAAGTGAACAATATCTGAAGAGAATCAAAGATATGAGCATGTATTAGAAAAATGTGACAATGCGCGTGCGTACCTAACCATGATATGAAAAAATGGTGCCCCAGGGGCTCAGGATGAAAAGTGACCCAGGGACAATTGTGATGTAGGTGGCGGGATGTTGATCCCGTGGCTGAAGACGGTTTGAAAAATGGACACCTTGGGCTCCCGGAATGGTGAGTGGAAGTTTGGCAAAAGGCCTATATATAGCTATAGGGCCCACATTGCCACCTCATTTGTACCTGCTGCAACAGTGACTGGACGAGTAGTTTCCAGAGGAGATTTGGAGATTCGGGGAGGACAAGGCATCCGATCGACGTTTTGTGAGTATCAGGTTAGTGGTCTGATCATCCTACATAGAAATAGGTTTTCAATTTTTGGGCAGGGCTTGTACGGGGGGCCGTACAGGGGTATTTAGGGAGAGCAGGCCCCCCATGTGCGGGAGACTCGGTGAGAGGCGCGCATGAGTGCGCGCCTGTACACCGAATATATGTGCATGGGTGCACGAGAGGAAGAATTTAAGGTGTGCCCTAAGGGCGTGCCTGTGAGTTGAACAGGCGCGCACCAGAGCGCGCCTGTGGGTTTGACAGGTGTGCATCTGTGCGAGTCTGTATGGTGAACAGGTGCGCTCACGAGCGTGCCTGTGAAGAAAATAGGTGCGCACCGATGCGCACCTGTGCAGTGGACAGGCACGCATATGTGCGTGCCTGTGTAGTGAACAGGTGCGCATGTGTGCGCGCCTGTGGTTAACAAAAACCATGCCTAGGAGGCAAGGTTGAACGGTAAAAAATGAGTCTTTTTGATGCTGTTGATGGTTGCATAAGCTGATATAAGACTCTGTGTTGTCTACAAGTGGACTGTAGTGACTATGCCAGTGCGGTGGCGAGAGCGAGACTGGGCCCAGTTGAGAGACGCCGTGGCTATTGAGGGCCCCGGTGTGCGTGCAACTTTGGCAACCTGTGGGTTGATGAAGTTCTTTGAGTGCCCGTTGATACGGGCATAGGAGTATTTATTGTAGTTCCTGATCCAAATGTGGAGTCTGAAGCTGCACTGCTTTCTCATGCGAGGAGAGCAGATCCCGTTCACTGCGGTGGAGGACATTTATTTTTTGACTGGGCTCCCCTTTCGGGGAACGCCCCTACCGGCAGAGCCTGTGCTGCCTAGGGATACAACCCTTGTCATGATTGGCCAATGATACTGCTTAGGTTGGGACTTTATGTCTGGGACTGTGGTGAGCATTAGTGTGATAGACTCCCTGGCTCATCGCTGTATAGCGATGATGATTGTTCGTATCTATGGGTCACTTGCGACCCAACGGATTAGTGGTGGCCAGCTGTTGGTGCTGGAGAGAGTGGTGGCTGGCAAGCAGTTTGCATGGGGGCTGACGCTGTATTCATGGATGGTAGCACAGTTGGATCGCTGTCGGTCCACAGGTGCAGGAGAGTTTGCATTTGGGTCGATCCTGGTGGCATGGTTCTTAGAGAGGGTGTCGATGTTGCGCCCGAGGGTTTTATTGGAGATTCCAGGGGTGCGAGAGCCGCGATTGAGGTGGTGGTCGACCATTTTGCTTTGTCACGGTGGTGGCGAAGGTGGCCACTTATTTTTAGCAGAGGCGGCAGGGATATGGCGGCAGATGCCACAGGTTATACTTCGGTACCCCTATGCTGGGGTGGACTTCCGGGGTGACTCAGACATGGTGTTGCCTCCGGGGGAGGCTTTTGACCATCGAGGTATGTTTAGCATGTTGGTATGTTTTTGATTTATGTTGTCTTTTGAGATATTAGTCCATATGTATATGATATAGATGCTGATACTATCTTTTGTTGTTGTTTTTTGCATGTGCAGATGTGGCACCTCGCGGGTGCGAGGTAGAGATGTAGAGAGCGTAGGCTCCTCGAGAGCCAGAGAGATTACTGCAGGGAGAGAAGCGTCGGCGGGAGGGTGCTGCGGGGTGACCAGCTGAGCCGGAGCGGGCAGCGAGGAGGCGCTGGTACGATGAACCTGGTGCCGGGCCATCACACGCCCCTCCAGCGGTGGCTGGAGTGGATTACGATGACATACGCCGTCGTTTGGAGATGGTGCTATAGGATGTGCCTGAGGGCATGTGGACGCGCATCCAGGATGAAAGTTTCCTGGAGCAGTGTGTAGGGGTACCGCCACCATGGTGGGCCATAGTACGACGAGCAACAGTGCTTTCTATTATGACTAGTGGACGCCTGCCACCGGGGTAGGAGGGTCCTGTGGGTGGTCCTCCACCACCGCCTCGGGCAAGTGGTGGTGGACCACCACTGCCTCTTGAGGGAGGAGCAGGTGGTGGTGCGATAGAGGCACCTTGAGTGGTGTATGATGTACATCGTTGTTTTTGTTGTATATAGGCTGGTGAGCCTATTTTGTGTACCGAGGTGCTGCATTGGCCTGCAGATACATGTATTTTTGTATGTAAACATTCGGATGGCCTGATGGGCCTTTATATATATATGAGTATACATATTTTGAGATCCTGATGTTGTCTACATGTGTTTTTTGCTGATGTTTTTTGATGATGTCGATTCTATATATATGTTGTGACAGGATTTGTGAGATATTTTATGTATGTGTATCTTGATGTGATATATGCCAATCTAACACAATGTTAGCTATTTGATCTGTTGTTTGATTCAATTTTCATGGAATATGTGTAAATGTAATGGAATCAAAATGTCGAGATAACAGTCTAACCTGCAGGTATTTGCGAAAGAGGCACGGATTGCGTACATGGTATACATTGTTGAGCTGGAGAATGACTAGTTGAGAGTCGAGGAAGACACTAAGGTAACGAATATGATGATGCTGGGCATCGACCAGGAGGCCAATAACAACAGTGTATTTGGCTTGGTTGTTGGTTGCTGGCCCCAAACATATGCCGCCTGAATGGAGTATTTCATGTGAGGGGGTATAGAGAGCCCAAGCAGCCAAAGTAAGATTTTGTGTCCAACGGCTGGCACCGTCGGCATAACCAATGTGGTAGGGTGGTGGAGGAAGCATCTATCAATAGCACAAAGGATAGTTTAGATGAGAGGGGAGGGAAAAAAAAAGACTAAAAAAATATTAAAAAAGAAATAACCTAAAGTAGAATGACTACTTTTAAGCATAAAATTTCTTGAGATATAACCCATTGACAGGTTCCTTAAGAGAGAGGCCTTCGGGGGAGGCTAGGATGTATGCACCTTTAGTGAGGCAATGTTGGATGATGTAAGGGCCATGCCAAAGTGATTCGAATTTTCCGTGGCCAAAGGTATCATGAGTGATATCATAAGCCAGGACAAGGTCGCCTTCGCGGAATGATCGAAGGTTGACATGGCGATCAAAGGTAGCTTTGGATCATTTTTTAGCTGCCTCGTTGTTCTGTAATGAAGATCGGCGATCTTCAACCAGAGACTCCAAGTTCAGCAAGCGCTGCTCCATTGGAGCAGTGTGAGGTAATAGCTCAATTGCGATGCGTAAGGTGGGGATTTCGCACTCGATGGGAAGAGTTGCCTCAACCCCATGGACTAGATGGAATGGTGTGAAACCAGTAGTGGTCTTCACCGCCATTCGATAAGCCCATAGCACAGAAAATAACATGTGATGCCAATTAGTTTTATGTTTATTAACTGTGCACTGTAATATGGTCTTGAGGACTTTGTTAACTTCCTCGACCTGTCTGTTTGACCGAGGGTAATATGGTGAGGCAAACTCGTGAGAGAAGCCTAACCGAGATGAGAGTTTGATGAAGATCTGATTCTCGAAGTGTTTCCCATGGTTGGAAACGAGTTGGAGTGGTATGCCAAAACGAGATATGATGTGGTTAAAGAAAAAGCATGCTGCAGTGTCAGTGGTGTTGTTGAAAGTGGGCATAGCTTCAGCCCATTTGGTGAAGTAATCAACGACGACAATAATGTATTTGTGACCATTGCTGGAGGGGGGATTACAAGTCATAAAGTTGATGCCCCATTTACAAAAGGGGCCAGCAGTAATGACAGGATGAAGAAGGGCGGGGGGAGCTCGGGCTTTGTTGGCATATAGCTGACATTTCTCACATCGTTTCATGACATGAATGCAATCATGAAACAGGGTAGGCCAAAAGTAACCAGCGCGGATGATCTTTTTAGAAGTGGATATACCTGAAAGATGGCCCCCACATGCGCCACTGTGGCAGTCGTTTAAGACTCTGTCAGCCTCGTCAATAGTCAGGCATCGACGAAGAATGGTGTCAACGCCCCGCTGGTATAGGACGTCTCTGATGAGGAGATAGTGGGGGGCCTGATGGAGAATACGTCGACGATCATCTCGTGATAGATGTTGACTGAACTTTTGAGTTCGTAGGTAGATGAGAAGGTCGCCATACCAAGGATCATCTGAAGCGATGTAAAAGAGATGTTCGTCAGGGAAGTCGGTGTTGACGGGGGCACTGGTGGTGTCAGAGGGGAGGGCCGTGACAAGTTCGGCAAGAACGAGGGCCTTCTTACTCTTAGGTGTTGAGAACTCAAGGTCTTACTCCTTAAGGATAATGATCCATCGAGCGAACTTTCCATTAACTTGTCGACGGCTGAGCAAGTATTGCAAAGGGTTGGAATCTGCGATGACCTTTTTGGTGCGAAGCAGAATGTAATGGCGCAGTTTCTAGACTGCGAGGACAAATGCAAGAGCAAGTTTCTCTTTGTGTTTATACTTCAAGGGGGGTCCTGAGAGGTTCTTACTAACGTAGTAAATGACATGTTCACGATTGTCATCTTCGAGCTGGACGAGGACGCTGGCTACTGATACAGCTAATGCTGATACGTAGAGGATGTAGTCGCGATTGTAGTCAGGTGCACTAATTAAAGGTGCATTTGAAATTTCTATTTTAAGATCGTCAAATGACTGTTGGGCATAGTCGTCCCTATGAAAAGGGATGTCGTGACGTAGTAAGCGGAGGAAACCGTGTGCGCGTATGGCATAATCGGGAACAAAGCGTCTAAGAAATTTAGCTTTTCCCTATAGACTTTGAAGTTGTCGTAAATTCTGGGGAGGTGGAATTTCGGTGATAGCTTGGACTTTGAGGGGGTCCATGGTAATACCGCTTTGGGAAACGATAAAATCGAGGAGGCGCCCTGCGGTGACACAGAACACACACTTGAGAGGATTTAAGCAGATGTTGTACTGACGACACCGTTGAAATATGATGTGTAAATCATCGAGATGCTGAGTGCGTTGCTTGGATTGAGCTGTGAGGTCGTCCAAGTAGGCGAGGATGATGTTAGCCAGATCGTGGAAGATGTATGTCATCACCCGCTGGAAAGTTGCGTCGGCATTTTTTAAGCCAAAAGGCATGACACGATATGCAAAGGTGCCCCAAGGGGTAGTAAATGCAGTTTTATACTGATCAGCTGGATGGATTTGAATTTGGTTATAGCTAGAGAATCCGTCCATAAAGGAGAGAGCCTCGTGGCCGGCGTAGTCGTCGATAATTTGATCGATGAAAGGAGTTGGAAAGTTGTCTTTGGGACATGCATTATTGAGATCATGAAAGTCTGTGCAAACGTGGATAGTGCCCTATTTTTTGTCGATGGGTACAGGGTTGGAAACCCATGAAGTATAAGCGATGGGATAAATAAACCCGGTAGCGCGTAATTTGTCAATTCCGGCTTTGATAGCTGTAGCTTTGGATGGGTGTAGCGGTCGTTGTTTATGGCGAACTGGTGTGATGTCAGGCCAGGTGTCGATGTGATGTTCGACAATAGAGGGATTGAGGCCAGGCATTTCCATGTATGACCAGGCGAAAATATCCCTATATTTCTGGAAGAGGGCTTTGTATGCGGCGATTTCCTGAGGAATGCAAGAAGCTCCAATGATGATTTCTTCAACGATGCCATTTTTGATGGAAATGTTGATTTTGATGGTGGGGGAAATGTTGGCCATATTACCTTCTTCAAAAGAATCAGGGGCAGGAATGAGATTGTTGAACCAATCGATAGGCCCTGATGGGATAAAATCTTTGGTTTCGACCACGTAAATGGGGTTTTGGTTAGGAGGCATGAGGGCTTCCTGTGAAGAGAAGAGTGCACGGTGATGTAGCGTGTCCCAGGGAGAGTCTAGGTGGTTTAACTCTTCCAGTATTTCCTCGTCGCATTGGAAATGATGGGAATACAAGGGGTCGTATGGAGTGATCTTGGGGATAGTGTGTTTTCCCCCTGATGGAGAAGCAGGGGGAGTAATGCTAGAAGAGGGTGAGGGTTCACTCGACATAAACCATATATTGAAGTACTGAGGGGTACCCGTGGAGGTTGGGTGGAGAGTATCCGTAGGGGAATGAGCAGGAGAGTTGGGGGGGTTTTGGGGTAAATCCTCAGAGCCGTCATCTAAGAACCATGGAGGCATTGGGAGTGCCTCGGGCTCGGGAGAAATGACATGAAGATCCTCAAGTGACGAGGTAATGTCAATGATTGCTTCTGCGGGTTGGTGAAGCAGGGCCAATTGACGTTGCCTGTATTCAAGGATCATAGGACACTGGTATGTAAAATGAGCTAATGGATCACACAGAGAGCAAGGGCGTCTCATAAGTTCATTAACTGAAGTGGTAACATAACGAATGTCAGTGATATTTGTTGGAGAGGACGTAGAAGGACGTGGATTGTTCTGGAAGTTCTGGCGTACAACGGCTAATGTCTGCCGAAAATGTGGCAGTGCAAGGCAATGATGGGTGTAATGGCCATACTCTGAACAGGTAGCACACGTGTATTTAGTCCTCAACCCTTTACTACTGGAAGGGGGGGTTATAGTGGTGTGACTAGCAGTAGTGGCGGGTGTTGTGGGAGGTGGATTGAGGGGAATCAAATTCCGTAATTCAGGTAGTGATGGACAGTTGTTGGTTTGGTGGCCCTCTTTCTCACATAGTATGCAAGGTGGTGGGATGCATGGAGGAAGTGGAGAGGTGGGCTCCTTCTTCTTTCTCCTGTCCCCAACTGTAGCAGGGGGGTTAGTGAGTATGGGGCTAGTGGGGGTAAGGATAGGGATTGTCATGGGAAGGCCTTCCTGTGGGGGAAGGGATGGGCGAGGGACCATCTTAGGTGGATGTAAATACCACACTGGGATTGCTAACACCATATTGGGTAGTGTGAGTGTTGCGGCTACCTAGAAAGATTCTATACCGGGTGGAGGGTAAAAGAAGGGAATTTGAGTGAGGGGTTGGGGAACTGTCTCCCAGACGGGACTATGCCCCTGAGGGGATGTGGATTCATGGACATTTGGGGTCGACGACTGTGCAGGAGGCTCTGATGGGAGTAGTTCTACGAATATTGGGACGTCAAGAATGATTGAAGCCTCCTGAGGAGGAGTAGCATCCTCTGTGTGAGTTCCGTTAGATGAGATGATGCATACTTGATTAGCAGGATGAAGGAGTGGTGGTGCTCCATGGTATGTCCCTAACAAGGATGGATCTTTAAAAATCCTAGGACCCATCTTGACGAGTGGATATGCATCTTGGTTGGTGTGGATGAGAGGGAGAATGTTATCGAGGTTAGAAGATGGGTTAGGCTCATAATGTGAGACTTGGTCAATGGTAACAATATTCCCATTGTGAGGGAACATCATTGTCCGAAAGACGAAAGATGCCACTTCCTTCATAGCGTACATGTAGCTACGACCGAATAGGATATTAGAATCGAGCGGTGCATTGATAACTTCGATGTCGATGAGAATAGTCTTGCCCCCGAGTTCAACGGGGACATTTTGAAAGAGCCCTTCAGGAGAGGATGGTTGTCCATCATAAGCTCGTAATGTGATGGCAGAGGGTATGAGTTCTGGGGAACCGAGTTTCTGCCATACTGTTTTGGACATAATGCACGTAGATGCACCTTCATCGATGATACATCGATGAACTGTGATGTTCCGTATTTTTACTGGTATTTGAAAAGCGATCAAGGCGGGAAGACAAGGTTCGCCGTTGTCAAGATCAAAGGTGATAAGTCGAGTATCGACAGGGTCGACTGCCCCCAAGGTGGAAAGCAGTGATTTCCGTTGAGTGGGACAAGTCTGGAGGACTTCCAAGACTGACATGGCAGCCGGGGATTGTGCTAAGTCATCTACCAAACTATAGTTATGAGCTGCCCTAGCCTGTGGGTTGTGGACGTTCCGACATAAGGGGATGCGAGGGATGCATAGTGGTGGTTCGACAAAAGGGCGAGGGATCACTAACGGTGGCCCTGTCGGTGTAGGGTTTGTCTCTGGAGAGATGGGAGTAGACTCAGCGGGTGTATGATACTGATGATTACGCGTTTGCAGAAGGATTTCCTCCTCACTGGTGAGGAGAATTGTTTTCTCTGCTGGATTGTTGGGGTTGTGGTATTGGCCCACCTGAGGTGGGGGATGTTGTGTTTCCTGTTGGGTGTTTATCACACCTTGATGTGGGATAGGATTTTGCATCACAACGGGAGGGGATTGTTGCGCGTATTGTTGTGGTGCCTGCTGAGAGGCAGGTTGTGCAGGAGAAGGGGGAAGGCTCCCAAAGTCTTTCAACTATTTAAAATCAACGATCTGGGGGCAATGGTGAGTGTAATGACTGAACTCACCACAAAGGGCACAAGGGAAGATGGTTTTAACATTATTCCACCCTTGACGTTTGTTGGTATTATTTCCCCCTTGGGGGTTTTGGTTCCCTTGGTTCTGGTTGCCCCCAGTTGGTTGGTGCTGTGGGGGTTGATTCCTGCCTTGGCCTGGGTTGTTGTTATTCCTATTCCGTCCTTTCTTCTTGACATTGTTCGATGGATGAGTTGGGTTAGCTGTGTTTAACTATTCAAAATTTTGGTATTGTTGAGCAGCAGAGGGTTGAACAAAATTTACCCCCGCGTGTGGATGTGGGGGAGCCATGGGTTGTGGAGGACCAGGAAATGGGAAATATGGATTTTGTGGTGGTACCGATCCATAAGGTACATAGGAAGGTGTAGTGCTTTCACTAGTACTATAAGTTGATGTTGAGGGAGTACCACTGTTTGTGGGAATAGGTGGATGTATGGGAGGTGCCGGTGGTGGTCCACTGATGGGTGGAGGTATAGCAACAAGGTATGGTTGTTGATAAGGGGGTGGGGGGTAATAAGAAGTGCCCCCATATTCCGGTGGGTATTGAGGTGTTCCATACATCGGTGGTGGTTGGGGTTGTGGACCATGGTGAGTGGTGGTGCCTATTAGTCCGTCTGCTGAGTGAGACATCCCAGGTTTGTCTTGGCCAAATGGCACAGGTTTTGGAAGATCAGGAAGTACCGTGTATAAGTACCCTGACTATGCGTAGATGAGGTCATACTATTGGGCCTTACTAATGGCTTCCTCTTCAGATTGCGGGAAGGTGGAAGCTACATCCTTTCCAAGGAGAGAGACAAGTGGAGTCGCCAATCTGTTGCACCCTTTTCGTCACCTTGGTGAGCAAATAAGAGGTGCTTGCATGCCCAGTTGGGTCTTGCTGAGCATGACAATTGTAGAGGAAAGAGTTAGAGAAAGAAAAACAAAACTATAAGCAAGAATTAAACTAATACAAACTAAAATCATAAGCATATGGATATAGAGATAAAAAACACAAAAAGACCCATATCACCAATGTTTTTAGGTTGATCTATTGATGAAATCAAAGCACCAAGAAGAAAGGGGACTATGAGTCCCTTCTTCCTCCAAGGGAAGGCTCTTGGACCCTCACAAGCTTGCTCTCCTTACAACAAGAAAAATGAAAATGGTGATGAAAGAACTCCTTGCAAATCCACTCAATGGAGAGGTGGAATGCTCAATGAAATGGTGCCAAAGTGCTTTTGTCAAGGATCGAGTCCTTAAAAAAATCTAGGCAGCATAACATTACATGAAATTCCTTGAGAGAATGAGGTGCATTCATATATTTTTATAGCATTGCTTTGGGCTTTTGTTGAACTACTTTGTAGTGTGAAGAGAGGCCATTTAGGGCATTATTAGGTCTTTGACCAGTCCACCATTCGAATTCAACTCAGATTTGAGGGTCAAATTAGCTTGGGAGTTGATCCATAAGTGGTTGGGAGGCCGACCATTTCAATAAATGCGCCGTTTAGCAGGTGCACGGCTTTTTGAGCTATTAGCCGCGCATCGTGCGCCTGTGTGCGCTATTCACGTTCCTGTTACGCGCATGCGCACGCACCCAATGTCTACAAGGCGCCCTTCAATTTTTTTCTACTTTGTATAGTTTTTGCCCTTTTTGAATGCTGTGAGATTAATTCATTGGCCATGAATGACTTCATTGCTGTTTGATGATGCTGAGTTCTTGTAACCATGTGCTGATGAAATTTCAGTGATAACAATTACTTCTTTTAATTAGAAATTCTCACTTTTACCTTTCTTAGAGAACAAAAGATTTCAGATCTTGCTTCTCTCCTTCAGATCTGACTTCTTTTCTTCAGATCGAGCTTCTTTCTTTTAGTACAAAGATTTATAAATCAAGTAGAATACTGTGCACTGGAGCGACATATATATGCACAAAGATTTCACAACTTCAGGATGAATCTTTGCACAAAGATTCTTCTTTCTCAATTGCCAGCAATCACAGTTTCAGGTCTCGGCAACAGAACCATTTGTTGGCACAGGGGAAGACCCAGGGTTCAATGATACAACAATGCACCAACAAAACCCTAACTATTGTCCCTTTTGGCAACACCTGCAAAGTAGATGAAGTCTCACCCGAGGTAGAGGCAGGGGTGGTTGCAAGACTCAAGTGTCTGCAACCTTAGTTGGGACACAGATATGTGATTATAATACTTAACAGAGCACTTAGCATCAATAGTTCATCAATATTCAACCAATAACCATCGCACAGATAGAAAAGAGCATCACATAATTTACACTGATCTAATGTCATTAAGCACTTAGCACAAACACATGGATCAGGTCTAGCAAAAGCAAGCACTTAGCACATTCATAGAAGTCAGATCTAACATTCTTACACATCATTAGCACAAAGCATGAACAGATTTATCTATCTCCATCAAAGCACTTAGCAAGATATTCATAAACACATTAAGATAAGCACATATCACAAAAACACAGTATTTACATGGTTCACCCCCACCCCGGGGCTACGTCCACCAACTCTTCTTCTTTATTGTCTTCACTCAATCGGTTACAATCACAGAGCCTCAAAACCCTTACTCTGCACATGACAGAAGATTTGCGTAGCTCTCTAGATCCTTCTTCCTTGCGTTCCAGCATTGAGCCTTCCAAAATCTTACTACAATGACTTGCACTTAGATTTTCAAGTCTCACACAGTCACACACAAAGAACTTGCAGACTCTACTTTCACTTAGCATATATCCACATCACACAGATGCACCACCACATCTATCTAGCCTAAGCATCTATTTATATATAAAAAATAGGCTAAACATGGGTAAACCCATGGGCCGACATCCTATTCCCGTTACATATTCTGAAAAACCCAAAAAGGGGCCAAAAAGGGGCCGATATCCCGTGATCTATGCTTCGTCTTGCACTCCTCCTTCGACAGGATGTCGAAGTCCAAAATAGGTCAACATGATCAAGAATCTCCCAAATCTTGGTCAAGGGCTAACACATTGTAATAGTATGAACATTATAGGGTGTTGTGCACTGAGACAATGAAAAAATAAGAGGGAGGGGAATGCAATGTCCCCAATTTTAATCCCCAAAAATTATAATGTAATTATGTATCTATCATTTAGGCCGGTGAGCCAATATTTTGGGGAAAAGAGCCTGTATTGATTAATATGGCCGAGGGCCAAACTATGTAATTGATACAATGAAATAATTGATAAAAAATATAATCATTGGCTATGATATGAGAGGGATGATAATGATGGGGGGATATGATTCCAAAAGAGAGACGAATCAAAGGGGGAAATTATTTGTGGGTATTAATTCAAACCCACTTTCCTCAATTTTATTATCATTGTGTATAAAGATTCTATTTTTCTTTTGAGTGTTCCCAAAGACAATCATTGAATTCATGTAAGTGGGTGGGTGTGATAAGTCACATCTCAGAGTTATTGGGAGAATGGAGCTAAAGTACAATAATCTATGGGAACAGTGAGAGTCAAGCAAGCAAGGGAGAAGAAGGAAATTTGAGTAGGAAAAAAGGGGAGTTTTTTACATGTAGTTTTTGGGCATCAGGATAGGAGATAAGTGTTGGGAATAACACCAACCATGCTGTGCTAGAAAGAAGATATTATTAGGTAGTGTTTTATGTTGGAAATGTGTCTTGTATGCCTATAAAAAAGGATTATAAGACTATAGTGCATTTCCTATGGAGGAAATGGCTCAAGAGCCTTGTGAAGGTTGTTGTGAGCACTCTTGAAGCACTTGAGAGTTCATGGAAGTCCCCATTTGTGATATTCCTATCCAACCAAGTGCATGGGAAACCACGATAAAAAAATGGTACAACCCAATGGATTGAGAGTAATGAAGGGGTACATTCCTTGGGTTGTGTAGATTGTGGCAAAGAGAGCTGGTGGATTGGAACTGTTGTGGGGGGGAAACCCAGGTTTTGGGTTGTTGAGTGTGGACAACCAAGAGGGACATATATCCTTGTGGACTCAGAGCCTTAGCTTGGGGGTGGTACGCTATTTATTTTTGCAACAACAGTTTCTATGGATGAGAGGTTCATCATTTATACACAACTAGTTGGCTATATTTTATAAACATATAAGTTTCTGTGGTGTTTATTATGATTATTCTGTTGTGTAAATGAATATTTGAATGATGTGTTTTTGTTGTGTGCTTAGTGGATGCATTCAAATTTTTATAAATGTTGTTAGATGCATGTTAAATTATGGGCTTATTTCCCCTTGGTTTATTTTTTTATGTATTGGATGTTTTATATTTAGTTTAGCAGGCTAAGCCATTTTTGCAGTGATTTGACCTAGATTTGGAGTTTGGGTACGTTACAAGTGATCACCCTTACAATAACCATATTTTTTTTTCCACTTTCCTTTCCATAATGAAATCTTTCTCTGGGATTTAGGTTCAAAATGATGCACCTCATGTTTAATGTTCTCCTTTAAGGTGCCCATAAAGAGACCTAAAAAACTATCCTTAGGAATGTTCTTTACTTTGAGATTGAGCTCTTGGAATTGTTGGATGTGCTCTATAATTGAACCTTTTTGCAGAAGATTTATCAATTGAATAAAGAATGTATTTCTCTTAATATCCCCATAATGTGATATCCATTCATCCATAAAAATGGACCAAGAGACAATATAATTTTTTTTTCTTTCACAAAGCCATTGATACCAAACAAATTGATAATTTTCTAAGTACAAGGATGCAATATGAACCTTTTGTAAGCTTGGCACTTAGTTTAGATCAAAGTATTGCTCCATTTTGAATATCCATGTTATAATATATTTACGATCAAACTTCCTCATATTGATATTTGGAATGAAGTAGTTCCTTGGTGCCACATTGAAACCTCGATAATGTGGATCTTGAAGTGATGAATAATCATGATTTTGGGACTTAATATTTATTTTCTCTACATTTTCATGATTCCATTGCATTTTGATATCTACTTTAGGGATTCTCTCATCTAGATCATGTAATATCATGGAATACATGGAATTCTTCAATTCTAACATCTTTGTTTCCATATGCTTCATATTTTCATCCATCTTCCTTTCCATCAGTTCCATATTTCTTTCCATTTCTATTTGAGTATTCATCAAATCAACCTTTTTCATTAAGATATTCAATTCATCGATTTGAATGTTCAATTTGGATAGATGGTTTTGTATCTCCTCATTTTATGCATGAATCATGGAGGATATTTCTGGAGGTTTAATTGGTGAAATAATTTTTGGATCTTTCTTTGGAGCCATCAAAAACATTTACTAGGTCCCAAGGACAAGGGAGTGTCATGTGCTATAGCTCTTTGATATGACTGTAATGTATAGCAACAATACTCAACCCAATATCTCAATGCACTAACTAAGGAGGCTCAATCGTTCCCTTAGCCGTACTACCCAACTACCCAAATACTAGAGAGTGGTATCTTCAAGTGTTGTTCTCGGTGTACTATAGAAATAATACAACCAAATATCTTATCTAAGGATGGTTTCAAGTATAACCAGGGGAATTTGTATATAACCAAAGATATTTGGACATGAGATTCCATCTATAGGTCTTTCTAATGTGGTACTACTTGAAGCGATACCAATAGGGGTTACACAGGTTTCCCATAGTTGAAACAATTTGTTTCTAGTAACCACGTGAAACCATGTGTATTTCCTAAGTGCATTATTCCAAAACCATATTTTTACACTCTTAACAATAGATCCCATGTTATTTAAAGACACTGGAACATGTCTCTAAAAAATAAAAATAAAAAATGAGCTTGCTAACCATGGAAAAGCTCTTAAAATCACTAGAAAATAACTTGTGAAAAAAATCTCACTTCCACAAGCAATATATCATAACTTATAAAGTTTCAAAATATGAAATTTTTTCCAAATGTACTTCACTACGTAAAATTAGGATTTTGAAAGTTTTAGAGTCTGAAACTTCACTGAAAAAACATTACAACAAAATTTTTTCCAAGATAATTGATTTTAGGATTAGTCACAAACCTTGTCTTTCATGGACTATATATCCAAAAGTATAGTGCACCATAACATGAATACTTCAACACCTATACTATGACATGTCTCTCAAGTATCCATGAAATTTCACTTTCTGAAATCTCCCATTTTTTTTTTTCTAGCAAAAATCACAATATGACTTGTTTAAAACTGAATTCAGGATGAGTAAAAAATCCTATCTTCCATGCGATATATCTATGAAATTATAATGACTCCAAACCTTAAATTTTACTAGAGATACGTTGATATGTCTCCTTAGTAATCTATAAATTTAGTTATCTAAAGCGGCCCATAAAAAAGTTATATTGAAAATTCCGAGAGGACTCGCTTGAAGTAGAAAAACCCTAAGATCAATGCTCTAATACCAAATGTTGTGAACCAACACCTTGAGAATAATAAAATATCAATGAATAATATTCCACTTCCAGGGGGAAATATCCATTTACAATATATTCATTGTACAAAATGAGATAAGATGGTCCTAAAACTAGGTCTCCTTGGTGTATATACAGGATACAAGGGGTACAATTATAATGAAAGGGTGCAATGCAGGGTTCTAGCCTACATACACATATAAAACTAGAAATGTAATAACTCAATATCTAGGGATTAATAAGGGGTTTTATACATAACATGGGGATTTTTCTAGGGCTTAACAAGATGAGGGTTGAAATACATTAGACAAGCCATACCAATAACAAGGTAGACTAAGGAGGAATGCCACATAACCAGGGATTAAAAGAGTACTTGCAAAGAAAGATCACAGTATTAGATATCAATATTACTTGAGGCAGACATACACATGCTCAAGTGAAACATGGATCCTTGAAGTATATAGAGTGAAAATTCATGGAAAAAAAACCCATCTTGGATCCATGTCAAACATGCCTTGTAGCCATAAGAAAATACACAATGGATCTACGACTCAAGACATATTTAAAGGGAAACTATGTCATAGTTATGATCAAGCATAGTCCCTCATTACTAATGCATAATATGGGGTTACTACTATATAATAAACCCAGACAAGGGTGATACATGTGGATATTGGTGGCCACCCACCTGTTCCAAATTCCAACTGGCTCATCTTGACACTTTTTAGTTCAACACATTTCTCTGTAATTGGGACATTTCTTTGTAATTTTGGATTCTACACTTCCAGGGCTATCTTGAATCCCTACAAAACATCCAGGTGGATATTGGTGGCCGCCCACCTATTCCAACTAGATTATTTTTGAAGTTTTCATGTCAGTAGATCTTTCTGTACTTCTAGGGCCGTTTTAGATCCCTAAACAATTTTTTCTTATATTTCCACAGTCAAACTATAAACTAAGCCAAATTTTGATGACATAACTCGTAGTTCTTGAAAATACCTTTCCAATGGGCTATCACAAGCCTAAAACAAAGATTGTATGCAAAATTTAGGACCCGAGGAAGTTGATGTACTAAATTACCCCAACGGGGCCACATGACTTTTGGTGCTTCATCTCCTAGGGTTAGGTTTTTGGATGTCTAGGGTTTTGGTATTCATGTTTATCATAAAAAGGACTTTAGAGCCTTATTGTAATGATATTCTTACAAATGAGTGTAACCATCACATCTCTTCTTAGAGATGAAGCTGCCACCATTTTAGTGAGTCTTGCACTCCGCATTTTTATAGTCTCTATACATTTATTTCATTAATAGAAATCATGTATTGTTGTAATTCTCTGTTTCTAGAAATTTTTTTGAGTATTTCATTGTAATATGCATGCTTTCATTTCGTTCTGAAATGATTCGGATCAGTGGTATCAGAGTAGGATTCTCTTGATAATTTTTCAGTGCATGTCCCTGAGGAGGTATGCATATAGCAAGTTGGGTCTTGAGCTTGTCTCTCTTGAGGAAAATCGCTCTTGTACACCCAATAAACCCTCTATGGTGGCAGAAAATAAAAAATGGTGGAGCAGAAGATTCTATTAACCTGTTGCTTGAGAAAGATCTCACACAATAGAGGGACAAAATGATGGATATTTTTTCCCACATCCTTCAACGTCCGCTGATAGAAATAGGTACATATTCATCAAGTGACCACTTTGGAGGAACCTCTCCATTCAAGGTACAAGTTAATTTCTATATTCCCATATTTGAAGGTTAGACAGATTCAGATGGATTTAAAATATGGTTAAATTTGCTAGAAGGTTATTTCTCTATTCACAATTTTTCCAACAGGGAAAAGGTCACCTTCGCACTCCTCAAGGCTATCCCCCATGTCAAACATTGGTGGGAAACTTACTGGGAGAAAAGTTCCATAAAGGAATATGGAATATATGGGTTCGATCCCACTTGGGATGTTTTTGTGGATGTGGTTAAGGAACAATACTACCTTGTTGATAACTATGAAGACCAATGCATGAGATGGGCAACACTATAGCAAGAGAAGAGCCAAATAGTGCCAAAGTTCACAAATACTTTCCATACCTTGTGCACCAAGATGGGTATCAAATAATTTGAGTGAAATTTGGTTTTGAAATACCGTGGGGATTTGCATAGGTACATCCAAGCCGAAATGGATTTCCTAAACATCTCGTCATTGGGATATGCCTATCGATATGCTGTTAAAATCGAGAAGAAATTTAGGCACCAAAACAAATGGGAGTTAGGGTTTGCAAATACGCAACAAACAAAGCATGGTTAATATGGCCCTAACCAAAAACCTTTTGACAACCAGTCTAAGAAATAGGAAAATAAGGGTAAAGGAAAGATGAAGAATGACACTGGGAAGTGGTGCGACTTCCATAAAATCCCCTGGCACAACACCAATGAATGTTGCTCGAAATAGTCATTGGTGGTCATGTTCAAAGACAAGGATATGAACCCTGATTCCAAATTTGATCAAAAAAATATTGAAAACAAAGAGATCATCAATGCATACCCCACTGCTACGACCACAACAATTCAACCAGAAGAACCAATAGATCCCGAAGAGGGGGAGTGCCTCTTCCATTCAAAGATGTGGGTGAAGGGGACCCCGTTGCATTTCATTGTTGATAGAAACAACCAAAAGAACCTCATCTCATATGAGGTCATCAAATAGTTGGGGTTGTCAACAAAACCACACCCGCAACCATAGAACATCGAGTGGCTTCACCAGGGATGAGATTTTTGTGTCAGCCAACAATACCGCCTATCCTATGGCATTCATCCCTTCAAGGATGAGGTAGCATGTTATTTTTCTCCTCTTGATGTCTGTGATGTTGTTTTGGGCCAACCATATATGTGGAAACATCATGAATTTTATGAGTCTCGACCTTGTAGTGTCATTATTACTCCAGGGGATCAGTTCTACAGGATACCAAAGGTAGTTTTGACTATTGTTCCACCAAAAAAATACCACAAGGTAATCCCTCATACTGCAAAATTCATCCTCTTCATAGTCTGTTCAAAGCATGCAAAAAAGGCCACTACAACCATTGCAGCCTTAGCACATTCTATCCAACAGAAGCAGATTGAAAAAGAGAAATAAGATATTGTTTCTTCACCTACAATGGTGCCTACAAAATGCCCCGTCAAGCCCAGAGACAAAAGGTTGGTGGAACAGATTAAACCCTACCAACAACAAGTTCGTGAGAGTCTTCCATAGACCAAGAAACAAAAATTCTCCAATAAGGCATGCAACTCACCAAGATTCAAATTCAGATTCATAAATCACTTTCCCCTCATCCCTAGGAACTCAACGCAATGGAGACCATTGCTTGCTAAGGAGGGATGATTTATCCAGGTGGATATTGGTGGCCACCCACCATTTCCAAATTCCAACTGGCTCATCTTGACAGTTTTCAATTCAACATGTTTCTCTGTAATAGGGACATTTCTTTGTAATTGTGGGTTCTGAAATTTTAGGGCTATCCTAAAGCCCTACATAACATCCAGGTGGATATTGGTCACCACCCACCTATTCCAACTGGCTTATTTTGGAAGTTTTCATGTTAGTATATCTTTTTGTACTTCCAAGGCCATTTTGGGGCCCTAAACAATGTTTTATTGGCTTGTCATAGTAAAACTGTAGGCAAATCCAAATTTCGACGACATAATGCATAGTTCTCGAAAAAACCTTTCCAAAGGTCTATCACAAGCCTAAGACGAAGATTGTATGCAAAATTTACGCCCTTGGAAAGTTGTTGTACTAACTTACCCCAACGTGGCCCACATGAATTTTGGCGTTTCATCTCCTAGGGTTAGGTTTTTGGATGTCTAGGGTTTTTGCATTCATGTTTATCATAAAAAGGTCTTCAGAGCCTCATTTTAATGATCTTCTTGCAAATGAGCGTAGTTGTCACATCTCTTCTCAAAGATAAAGATGCCACCATTATAGTGAGTCTTGCACTCTGTATTTTTATAGTCTCTATACATTTCTTTCATTAATAGAAATCATGTATTGTTGTATTTCTCTATTTCTAGAAATTTTTATGAGTATTTCATTGTAATATCTCTGCCTTCATTTCGTTCCAAAAATAATCTGAATCAAAGGGAAATATATATAGATGCCAACACAACCCGAGGTCTTTGTCCAAGCTATCATATGTATGATTCTACACCATGCGAATAAATGTACTAAAGTTGAAAATAGGCGAAAAAATTTGATAAATGGTTATAGAGGTATTCCATTTCTATATGTAGGGTGACCCACCAATAATGATAATCGATACCAAGCTAAGAAAGTAAATTATAGAAAATGTCAATAAATTTATTAAGATCAAACATTGGTAGAATCAATTGAATGCAATTCATTAATATATACCCACTATCGATTGCAAGGGAACCTCTAATTGATGATTGTAGGCCCCAAGGTATTATAAAGGAATCTAAGTTTATCTCCTAGATAATGAGTTGACATTGATATGACAAGGATTTCCAATGGGAAGGAAATAAGGAATTCTTCAACACTATCATGAGGAAAAAACATTAGAAATGATGATGAGCTGAGCATAACTTGAACCGTGGAATGATTGACATAGATAGTTAAGACATTCTAGGAATGATTGAATCATGATAAAACTACCCTTGAACATTGGCATGATAGTAGAATGACTGTTGGCATAGGGGCAGACCTAGGGTTCAATGCTTCAACAGTGCACCAACAAAACCCTAACTACCGACATTTTTGACAACACCTGCGAAGAAGATGAAGCCTCACCCGAGGTAGAGGCAGGGGGGTTGCAGGACTCAAGTGTTTACAACCTAGCTGAGACACATATATGTGATCATAATACCTAACAAAGCACTCAGTAATTAACATTCATTAGTATTTAACCCTTTATTCACATCATAGGTAAAACCCTAATTACAGAACAACACAGTATTCAACAAGATCTAAGCATATCTGACCATTTAGCACATAGAATCAACAGATCTAGCATTCATCCAAGTTATTAAGGAATAATCTACTATATCAGATGAATCTAACATACATAAGATTCAACACTAAGCATAAATCACATCAATGGAACAAAGCAATCACAACACAGGATATACATGGTTCACCCCCATCTTGGGGCTACGTACACCAACTCTTCTTCTCTTTATTATCTTCTTTCAATGCATAGAGCCACAAAACCAACTCCGCATAGGACATGAGATCTTCACGCACCTCGCTAGATCCTCCTTCTCTGAGCTTGGTACAACACAAAGCCTTCTTACAATCAATTTCACTTAGCTCTACAAGTTCTCAACACACAGGATGTACAAAGAATTTACAACTATTTTCACTTATCTCATTGACTTATAACTGATTTATCACCCCTTACAACTGACTTAACACCCCCTAGTTACATCGCTAAGCTACTTATTTATACCTTACATAAGGGGCCTAAACATGGGTAAACCCATGGGCTGACATCCCATAGCCATTACATAAACCCTAAACCCAGAAAGCCCACAAAAGAGGGTGAGATATCGCAATATCCACTTCGCCTGGTGCTTCATATTTGAACAGCCTATTGAAGTCCCAAAAATGTCCAAGCACAACCAAGGTTCTCCAAAACTTGGTCGAGGGCCAACAAGCCCCCAACACTCACTTGTGACTCATCTCGAGTCACTTTGATCTGGGAAATTATGCTTCAAAGGCCTCGAGGTTGGCTCGAGTTGCTTCGACCTACTGCTTCACAAGAGCCACCTGATCGGTCAACTCCTAAATAAATTTCTCGGTCACTGGTCCTTCCAATCTTCATTCCGACATGGTGACTACTTGTTCTAGCTATGAACCTTGTCCCTCAATCTCCTCAAAAAGTGTGCAGGCTTCATTCTGCATTGGTTGTAGCCTCTGGGTCACTTCCATGAATTTACTCTGGATGGCATGGACCTTTTGCTGAACAGTGCACTATTCCTGGGAACTTTTCATCCTCTTGACTGTTGACAACGATTTCAATTGTACTCTTACTATCGCTGCTTATTTCTTTGCCTCCTAGAGATGTGATTCCAATGTCTTTAGTTCTGGGTCCTCTGCAAGGCGCTCATAGGTCTGTTCATTTTGACTGCTTAATTTCTTGCATTCTAAGGCCAATGCCTTGATTCTTTCGGCTATGCTCTGAGCAGTTTCTTCCCTCTGATCGTGCACTTCCCACAGATTGCTTGACATGGCTTGCAGTTCTAGTTCGACCACTCTTGCTTGAAGTTGTTGAATAGCTTCAATGAGCTTCTCCACATGGCTCTCCACTGTGTATTATTCTATCTGTGTGAGGCTCGACATAGATCGAAGTGCTTTGGTGACTACCTCTTTAACTCCAATCTACTCTGTGAGTAGCTGTTCTTTTTCCTTTTGGATCTGTGCTTTATCCTCTGCAAACTTAGCCTGGAGGTCATATTTCTCTTGTTGTGCAACCTAATGTTGCTCTAAGGATTATTCTTTTTCTTCCTTTAATGCCTCTATGGCCTACTCCTTTTCCTCTTGGACCCAATGAAGGTGAGCCTTTATCGAATCTGCTAATCTACGTAGTTGGGCAGGCTCATCTCCTACTTCTATGTCCCTTGCTAACAACAGCGTAGTAGACACTGCATGGCTCGAGTAAAGAGCCTGCTATACCCCTTTGAGATCCGTCTCGATCCTATAAAAATTTTTCTCCTATTTGGCTTCGCTTCACTGCAAAATGTCCTATGAGGTATCTGATACAATGACGATGATGAGGTCAATATCATCTACCATGAGCACAATCTAAAATGGAGGTTTATTGGCTTTTGACTTCTTTCGTGATGAAGGTTTCTTTGGGGAGCCCTTTCTTTTCTTGGATGTCTCAGCCTTCGTGATGGGATCCTTACATGGTGTCACTTTGACATGTTCCTATTTGTTTTCTTCCCATTCATCCTCTTCTTTGTCTACTTCGTCATCTCCTCCTCCTTCAAGTGAATCTGGTGTAGTTTCCTTTGATGCACTGTTCAATTCTTGTACCTCTTACTTCTTTTTCTTCCTGCTGCTGCTGGGTCCATCATAATATTCTCGGGTGACTACAAGACTTTCGATGAGGTTAGGTTCAGAGAGTTCTGTATGGTTGACCGGTACAAGGAAATATGTAGACCATTCCTTGGTTATTTATTCCATGTCCTCCTCCGTGAGTTTGTAATAGCACTAGATATATTCCTTGTGTTCATCCCCACGCGCAGTGATGTAAATGAAATGCCTATCTGTGAAGAACTTCGCAAGTGGCCTAAACCTGTGCAAGGTATTAGGTGTCATGCGAGGGAAATATTCAATGGCCCTCTTGAACTATAAATAATATCTTTGGAACATCGCATTAGATTTCCATTGTTTTTCCATGTTGCTTAAATACCAGAGCGTAGTGAACTTCACAACCAGTGGTTGGGATGGCTCAATTTCAGGGAAGGTCACTCCTTCTGGTATCTCCCAAGCAATGAAGGCAATGAGAATCAATAAACAATTGAAATGAAACTTGTAGCCCTGGTCCTGTGATTCATGACAATATTGCTCAAATTGGTTAATGAGGTAGCTCACCCAGTTCATTTGCATCCCTTCAATGCATTTTCCTGTGAGGTCGATGACGAATCCTATGACCTGTGTTGGTCAGTTCTTCCTGATGATCTTACCAACGATCGAATGGAAAGCTAGGCACATTGCACCATTTTGGATGGAGGCTACCATGTAGCCCCGTTTCACTTTCTCTACATCGCCGTAAGTTTATTTTATGCGTTGCACCAGGGAATGATCTGCAACCTTCCCTGGGTAAAAATGTTGAGGTTCGAGTCCTTGCATGCTTAATCCAGTGATCCAGTGGATCAACACCAGATCTACTATGATGCGCTGATCCAACCACATGTAACCACCATGGTAGCATGACAATCGGATTTTAATGCACATGTTAAATTCCTAATGTCTACCGAAGTGTGGTATCTTCATCACATTGAGGATGGTTGATCTTGCGATGTCCATGGTCCATGGCTGGGGGATTATCTTCGACTTCTTCCCCATTTTCTTGGTCAATTACTTGTGTGTTGCGAGCATGCCATAGTTCTTGCAGTCTCCTAAGTTGAATTCAAAGACCTTTAGCGTCATAATCTGTCTTAAGTGCAGTCCAATTATGTGTATCCCCTTCGGGAGGTATGCAGTAATCAATGTATAGTCGAAGTCCCTTGGGGCACTATCACGACTAACCGCGCTAGCCAAAGGAGGGATATAGTCGGGTGAGATTAATGGGATGAGATTCACATTCACCAAGTCATCGCGATGCGTGATTCTCTTCTCTGTCGCAGTTTTGGAGGGCCCAGATCAACATACAGTCGATGGGGATGCTTACACTCCTCTCTTCGATGAGGCATGTACTCCTGTAGACAATACCTTCTCATCCATGAGGTCTATGAGGATTTCTTCGACGGATTTCTCTACTACGTTAAGGTCACCTAACATACATGCTCGAGATTCGATATCTCAAGTCGGTGAACAAACAATCAAGGTATCAGAATAGATGGTGAGGTTACAATAAGCACCGCACGAAAGCGATTAGTTCTCTGTGGGATCAGATAATCACAATTCATGAAAGTGTCCTCAGTGCAATGCTCAACAGGATAAATAGACAACGTCGTAACAGACTCCTCCAATGGGCAGGAATACCTCGATCAATGCGAGTCCATCCGTTATGGTGCGGTCCCAACGGTCCAATGGTGAACGTTCCAGCAATAACTATGTTTCTAGCCATTCAAGAGTGTCTTTCTAACGGTCGGGATGCCTCCAACAGTCATTTTGATTTTCCATGGTGAAGTGCCAGTCAGTGTTGTTCTGTTATTCTGGTGAGGTTCAAGTTCTGCAAGTTTGCCTTTTGCGTAATCCTCTCTAGAACCTCCTACAATTTTTCTAGATTTGATTTATTCTTACTGAGCTTTCTAGCTTTCTTTCTTGTGATCTGCGTCTCTGGATTCCTCTTTCCATTATTGTTCTTATCTTTTCTTAGCATAGTAACTTTGCACTGTTGAGGATCTTTCACAAGGTTCGAGGATAATACTTCTTCTCTTACTGTTTCTGGAGTAGGTGCTCTACTCTCCTACATGGATAGGTTCTTTAAGCCTTCTTGTGTTCTTTCAACTTTGATAGCTAAGTCTCTAGCCCTCAGTTGCTTTGACTTGTCCTCTTGTTATTTTATTAAGTGCGCTATTCTCTTAGCCATGAAATCCCTTATTTCTTTCCTTTTCTATTTTATAGCTTCCTCTTCCTCTCTCCTTCGGGTATGATCTCTCTCTATCCAAGTCCTTCCTAACAAGAGTGCAAAGGGAGCGTTGTTCTTAGAAAACTTAATGACCTCAAATTCTTCTTCTATCAATGTTCCATGAGAAACCATAGGTACATGGGCAAGTCTTACACATAGGGTTATCATCTTTCCTTTAAACAATCCTATTCCTCTCAATGAAGGAATCATAGCAGGATTTCCTAAGATTTCCCAATTACTTTCTGTCATAATGTTCATCTGTGTTTCTACATCCAATACACAGTCTATGTTGAAGTCTCCTATTCTTGTTTCTATGCACTCTTTCTCTTTTAAAATCTCTGATAAACTGATTTCTCTATAATCATTCAATGTTTCTTTCATCTACAATAATATAGCCTCTGATTCTTTCTGGTTCTTTAGCATATTCTTAGTCTCTTGACCTTCCTCATGGTTTTCTTGTCTTATGTTCATCTTCTCAACTTTAGAAATCATTCTAGGGCAATCCAAAACTTCATGTCCAGTAGCCTTACAACAAAGGAAAATAGGACTTCTACCAAGGATTTCCTTAGCAAGATGTCTCGGTCTTCTGCAAATATAACAAAGAGTTAATCCTCTCTTTCTCTTAAATGATCCCCAATATTTCTTGTACTACACACTAGGATCATAGTGATGGACCTATAAAAATTCTTTCTAGGATCCTACATCCTCTTGTTAGTCCAAAAATTCTTTCCATGCATAGGGATAACATATCTTTCACTATTTTTATCAGATCTATTCATATCACATATTTTTTCTTCTAGTTGTGCCTTAGTTTTCAGACTAGGACAAAATCTATCAAATATACCTAGATCCATTCTTTCAAAACAAAAATTTCCACTTATCTTACCTTTATCAGAGCACAAATATTTAAGATCTTACCTCTTTTCTTCAGATCAGACTTCTCTTCTTGACAAGGAGCTTCAAAAGTCAAGTAGAGTACTGTGCACTACAACAACAGAACTATGCACAAAGCTTTCTCTTTTCCTCTGTTCCCAACAATCACAGTTTCAGGTCCTGACAATGGAACCATTTGTTGGCACAGGGGAAGAACTAGGGTTGAACGCTTCAACAATGCACCAACAAAACCCTAAATACCGACCCTTTCAGCAACCGTTGCGAAGTAGATGAAGTCTCACTTGAGGTAGAGGCAGGGGAGGTTGTGGGACTCAAGTGTCTACAATCTAGCTGGGACATAGATCTATGATCATAATACCTAACATAGCACTTATTAGTTAACATCCATTAGTCTTTAACCCTTTATTCACATCGCAGGTAAAACCCTAATTACAGAACATCATAGTATTCAACAAGATCTAAGCATATCTGACCATTTAGCACATAGCATCAACAGATATAGCACCCATCCAAGTTATTAAGCACTAAGATACTATATCAGATGCATCTAACATACATAAATATTTAGAACTAAGCATAAATCGCATCAATGACACAAAGCAATCACAACACAGGATATACGTGGTTCACCCCCAGCGTGGGGCTATGTCCACCAACTGTTATTCTCTTTATTATATTCTTTCAATGCACAGAGCCACAAAACCAACTCTGCATAGGACATGAGATCTATGTGCACCTCGCAAGATCCTCCTTCCCTGAGCTTGGTACATTGCAGATCCTTCTTACAATCACTTGCACTTAGCTCTGCAAGTTCTCAACACACAGGATGCACAAATAATTTAACTCCCCTTACAACTGACTTAACTCCCCTTATAATTGACTTAGCACCCCCTACTTACATCGCTAAGCTACTTATTTATACTTTACAAAAGTGGCCTAAACATGGGTAAATCCATGGGCCGACATCTCATACCCGTTACATAAACCCTAAACCTAAAAAGTGTTGATTAAGGTTGG
Organism: Picea engelmannii; assembly: GCA_009831015.1. NCBI lineage: Eukaryota > Viridiplantae > Streptophyta > Pinopsida > Pinales > Pinaceae > Picea > Picea engelmannii. Next base: position 486,796 of record ML780384.1, read on the forward strand.
TTGTCATTGATGTCAACCCTTGATGAAAGACCCATAGCACAAAGGTTTGAGTAATGGACAAAATATTTTTTGATGTAAATATGACTCATTATTGTTTTGTCATTGTTGATAAGAAGTAAATATGGATGAAATCCAAAGTGGTCCCCTTATGGTGAAAGCCCTCACGGGAAGATGCTTTGTGGAGTAAGAGAACCCATGCATAATTGTGGAATAATGAGATGAAGGAAAGTGATTTTTTCAGGGAAAATATCCTAGATGGATAGTGCTTGTCATTTAATTTCTGGTGGTATGTGGAACGTCACATAATTCCTCATGGTTAGAGAGTTATGGCCATGAGAAGTTGGGGACCCCAGGTTTGGGTAATGGACCCAAGTTTGTTTGATGTGTAACAGTATGAGTTATCATATATTTTTAGATAATACTATTCTATATGGATAGTGCATGTCATACCATTTCTGTTGGTATGTAGAACGTCACATAATGTAAATTCTAACCTTGTACAATATCTACTGCAAACTGATATTCATAAAAGAACAGAAAAGATACAATGGCAAATACAAACATTACACAGAGATTTTTCACTTGGAAACCCAAACCGGGAAAACCAGCATATATTATATTGATACACTTGTGTTACATTGTTTACAATACAATATACATATAGGAGCCAGCGGCATCCAAAACCCTAACCCAATGACCTGGATTAGTTCAAAACCCTAATTCCTTAACCGGAAATAGAAAACCATCGGCAAAAACCATGTGCTGAAAACCACCTAATATCATGTGGTCCCGGAAATATGTCGGCCCGGCGATAATATGTAGGCTCGAAACGGGCGAAAATATGTCGGCCCAAATTTTTTTTTTCGGGGGCGCTGCCCCCGAACCCTCGCGCGGGGGGCTCCGCCCCCCACCACCCCCCTCTTACCCCCCTGCGCGCCCGACGCAGGCACTCAGACACTATTGCTCGTGCAAAGAATATAACACATGCCCAACACATAACTCCTCACGGTTTGAGAGTTATGGCCTTACGAAGTTGGAGGACCCTCATATGTCATCTAGAAGCCCCAAAAGGTCAAAGTAATCAAAGTGGTTTAAGAGATTTTAAAAGTAAATAATAAAGTGAAGTGATGAGTGT
>ML780384.1:489289-525145 GCA_009831015.1 Picea engelmannii
TGGTGTACTGTGTATGTGTATGATTGTTCATTTGTTCATTTCTTATTTACTCTGTAGTTATTGGATGATAATGCTTCATTGATATAACACTTGGATTATATGGTTAAAAGGGATTAAATTGCTCTATTATTGATTCACCCCCCCCTCTCAGTAATCCAACAAAAATCCCACAAAAGGGGGAGAGATCCCACGATCTACGCTTCACCTGGCACTTCATCTTCGACCAGCCTATCGAAGTCCCAAAAATGGTCAAACATGACCAAGGTTCTCCAAAACTTGGTCGAGGGCTAAAAATGACTTGGGAAACAATGGATGACAAAATAAACCAATTATATAAACCATCAATGTAGGAAACAATCAAGGTTCTATAGAATAACTGGAATAATAAATAATAAGAGGAATAAAAAATCAAAATCATGGTACAAATCCTAAAGCAATTCTACAACCCAACTATAAATAAAATTACTTAAAATATGTGTTTTTTCAAGGGTGACATAGATTTAATTTTTCCACAAAAATAAATGATAGAGATCTTAATTCTTTCCGCCCTCCTTTTTTGAAACTCTAGTTTTTAATCCCCAAAATTAGCAATGTATATTTGTAAAAATGATGAATGGATGAGGGCCAAGTGATGTAATATGAAAACATTGTACATGGAAAATAATAAAATAAAATACATCACCAACTACAAATGGGTAAGGACAAAGTCATGGGGGTCTATGATTCTACAAGAAAGGGGGGTTAAAGGGTTTTTTAGGGAAATCCACATGCCTAGAATCTTAAGTCACATCCATAAATCATTTTGTTATTAGATATTTACCTCCTTAGAATTATTAAAACCAATCATTGAATGCATGTAAGTGGTTGGAAGGAAATTCATGTCACCTAGTTATTGAAGCATGAGTAGGGTAAAATATTTTTAGGGAATTGTGAGAGTCAAACATGCATCGGAAATAAAGAAAAGGAAATTTGAGTAGAGGGAGGGGGTAGTTTTTATAGTTGGGTAGGAGAGAGGAAAAGAGAGTTAGGTGCTAGGAAAAATGGAGGGAGCCAAAGTGGTTGTTGAAGACAACATGTTAGACCTGATAATTACATGGATAATTAGGTTTTTATGCTTGTGACTGAGTTTTATGTGGAGGAAATTACCTAAGAACATGTGAGAGTGTTGCTGTGAGAACTCTTGTTACAACTAGAATTTTTGGAGTCCCTAGTTGAGAGATTTGTTGGCCAACCTATGTTAGAGCACTGGAGGGAAGTAGGATAGCTTGAGGGACTATGTGGTAGAGAATAAGATCCCATTCCTTGGGTTATGAAGTTTTAGGGTAAAAAGAGATGGTGTATTTCAATTGTTGTAGGAGTTAGCTTGATGCAAATTTTACGAGGTATTGTGTTGTTGAGTGGGTAGTAGCTAGCCATAGGAGCCATTTTTCTTATGGAATCATAGAGCTAGCTTGTGGGTGACCTGTTGTTGGGAGAAATAGAGTAGTAGAGTCTATGGTTGGGTGGAATGTCCAACATCTGTAGCTAGTTGTATAATTGTCTATAAGATAAGTGTTCTGCTCACTATTCCTATTCATAGTTTTATTGTTATGCTTGAATGTTGTGTTTAAATACTATATTTTATTGTGTTTTTTTGAATGCCGTGTATGGTTAAATATTTTGCATTCATGGTTTTCAAATTATTTGTAGTTGCATGAGTGTTTTTTTCATGTTGTAGGAATCCATTTTTAATTAGTATCAAAGAATTTCATTTTTGTTGGTAATGAGTATGCTACATTTTTCTTTTTCCTTTTCCTTTTCCATATTATAAATTATAAATTATAAAAAAGAATAAATAATACTATGATATAACATATGAGATGTGTGTCATGAGGCAAGAAACAAAGTTCATAGTCCAAGGAACATATTGTTACAAAAGAAAATGAAAAAATGCAAGATATGGACACTCATAAGCATGTCTCCTCCCATGGATAAAGGTATGAAATTCATAAGAAACTAATACAAAGGAAAGAAATAAAAGGGAATGTGTCCATGGTAAGCACAAAATATAAAACTGTAGTGAAGCATTAGGCTCAATTGTGTAAGTAGTGAAGCAATGCAAATTAAACATACTGGGAGCTCATCGGGAATTAAATAGAAGATAAAAGAAAAAGAAGCATGTAGGCTCAAATTCAAAGTCATGGAAATACTAATGGGGATCCCATTCTTATTAGAAAAGATTCACATTAACACCAAATGACAATCAAGGTGATAACTAGGGTATCCCATCATAGGTACACATTACTACACAAGTTGCAACAAACGAAAACTGAAGAGTGGTTTATATGTCACAACTTGGTAGGGTTGATCTTAAGGAGCAATGAAAGGTAATAAGGATAATACTGTAGAATTGATAGAGAAAAAAACCTATCCCTATATGATAATCAAGAAAAATTTACCTCAAAAGATGATCCATGTTGTGAACCAAACCACCACTGACAAAAGCAAAGAATGTGAAAAAACTCAAAAAATGTCTCAAAAAGTCAATTGGAACAAAAAAGAAGAAGTATCTAATCAAATAATGGTCAAATATAAAAATGAGATAAAAAACTCTATAAATAGGTGAAAAATGAAAATTTGGAATCATTTTACCATTTTTTACCACCTAGATTTCCAGATCCATTCTGAGCATCTGACTTTATTTGCACTTTTTTAGAGAGTCTATTGTAGGATTTTGACCCCAATAGGTACATGTAACCCTAGACCCAATCCTCTTTATATCTGTCCATTCAGTTTTTTATATTTCCTAGTCTTTTTATTTTTATTTTTAGGCCTTGGAAATATTTAGGGTCTTATGCATGTGGGTGCACTAAGTCCAACTAGAATGCATTGGGCCTTATATGTTAGGAAGAAACCATGACCCATAACACACATTCTAGAAGTTATTTTGGATCCAGTACAAACAAGTGAAAATGACTAATGTTTGAAAAACAAATATTAAGGCATTGACTTTGTTTTGTTTTGTTGATTGTGAAGGTACCATGGAATTGATAGGTTGGTGTGAGAACAATCATTAGGTAGAGTATATTGATGCTATGAGGCATCCTATGGTGATAGGGTATTTACATGATTGCAAGCTCCTCTAGTTCTTCAAATGTTCAAACATGAAAATTCACTTGAGGATCTTGTAGTGCATTATTCAAATGTAGGACCCTGAGTCACATACATTCTGTATTAATGATGATATCTTGGAGGTCATGGTAGACACTATATATTTTTTGAAAGGATTGTGCTAGTGAGGTGAGATGGAAGTCCCGCATGGAAGAGGATGAGGAGGATCTATAGAAGGTGTGAAGGGATAAGTAGATCTATACTTTCAACCACACACACAAAATAATAACAAACAAATTTATATATATTCCATATGATATGTGAGCCTAAGGATGGTAATGTATACCCTGATTAGAGTGTCAAGCTTTATCGGATCACATTAGACCTCCCATTCACATTTACATTGTTGTAATCTAAGGAATTACACAAAGAAGTTACTAGTAGCGCACATGCACAACATAATATACAAGCAATCTATAATAATATATAATCATTCATATATTGAAGAAGATAGAGGAGAAAAGTAGTGGTGGAGCTAGCAATAGGTAGTCTATTATTATAACAAATCAAGCACCAATTTCTCTCTTGTTACGTCCATGATCAAATCTATTTATACATTGATTCTGGTGGTATGTAGTTATAACTACTCTAACTACCTTGTTCGATCAACTAAATCGATTACTTAGTCAACTTGTCTCTACTTTCGACCGACATATTACATTGGTTTATTGTCTGGTCTAGTCGACTAGTCCCTCCAACATCTCCCCCACCCTTGAATATTCATTTTTCCCAAAGAAGGGGGAGTTTGGAATTAGAAAAAATTACAAAAAATGTGAAAATGCTAGAATTTACAAGACATGTGCTCAAGAATGTATTGTTGAACCATTTTCTAGTGGCACTGGTGTTGTTGGAACTACATTTGCTTGGCATTGTAGAACATATTTTGGTAGTGGCTATGGATGATTAATCAATGCGCTTGGTTGAAACTATTATATCTAACATAGGTTTTTTGGTGGTGCATGCTACTAGTTTGGTTATATGACATCCTAAGGAAAACAAAGTCACATGACCTAAGTTATTTCTCAATGCTAGGGGAAGTTCATCACTACTCGAGTCAACAAGGTAAACCACAAACAAATGAATATCTCCATGCCACTGATACATATGGAAATTCTTCTTAATGTGAGCTATGAGTGCTACCTTATCTCCACTCTTGCCACATGTGCCCCATGACTGATGTGGGTCTGAACCCATGACTTTGTCATCTGATGTCTTTTGAACCACAATGTGTGGTGCACGATTGGAGTTACCTTTGGTTGAATTCAACCCTGTCAAGGGAATTTTAATTTATTATATTTCTAAAAGGATAGGTTGCATCCCTTCATTTTCCACTGGAACTAGGAAATGTTGGAAAATTAAGCTAGTTCTTTCCCTGACACTTATTACTTATTGATCCCAATGGGTTTTTAACCCTGACACCTGCTGCTTGTTTAAATTTTTCTTGGTCTAGTGCCCCCATTACATAGGATTCATCCTTCCTAGGGAGGGGACTAACTCTTCCATTTGGATCATTGCAATGGATTAAGTCTTTGGTGGGATATAGACCCTCTAGAACTTCTCTCGTTCAATGGAGGAAGGGATTTGGGAAACTTGACAAAGATTACATTCCTTATCTGTGCACCTTGGGCTTGTTGTTTCTATGTAAAGTTCCTTATTCATGTTAGTTGTATTTATAGAAATTAGATGTGATTTTTTGTATTGTTCACGCATGTGGTTATCATTACAGTGGAACACGCATGCGGTTATCATTATAGGTGATAACTTCAGTTCATGTGGTTGAAACATGTTTCTCGCACTTTCAATGGGCTTGTAGTCAAGTCGTTTATGGCGGTTGAAAACCATTCTCTTTCAACAAAAATCTATTTCTCTTGATTGCACATTGGATTTGTTTGATAAGTATGTGGCCTTGCAGTTTAGTCCTTATATGATGGATTCTGTTAGGTTATATTATGTTGGGGTAAATGAAAAATCATTGATGAAATTTTATTCAAGTATTTTCGAAGTGAATGTTTCTCCTTGTTCCTCTTCAATTTTGTATCATTTATAAAGAAAGTAATCCAATGTGTTAGGTAACTGCATGTGAGGCATACTTGTTTATATTTGTATTCAATTATTCTCCATTCCTTCTCACAATATTGAATGTGGGTGAGAGGGTTGAACCTCAACTTAAACGTAGGTATATTATCTATGGTTGAAAATTTACTTCCATTGAATCATTCGACAAAGTAAGTGGTTTCAATGGTCCACGTTTGTAGGCATGGTGCATGCGTGTCCCACCATATCACTTCTAATCCTATGAATGAATTCATTAGAATCTATAGTCGGCCTTGTTCTCTAACCATATTGGACACCTTATCGACGTGGACCGATGGTGACTCTTTCTCTTTGAATCACAATGGTAAATTTGAGGTCATATTTATGTTTATGGCGATTAATATTGGATTCAATTTGATTTTATTTTCATATATTGCAGGCACTACTTTGATAGAAAAGCAAGAGATTTTTTTTTTTTAGGGATGTCTTCAATTGACTAGCATTCTCTTGATTTGACTTGTAATTTTCAAGTTTCCATACATAGAGTTATGTATTTGAGTTTTTTTCAACCAATAGGAGTGAACCATGTAATAATTCTCATCTTATATTAGGTTTGAAATTATCTCTATCTTGTTGGATAATCTAGTATAGTTTTTCAACATCAATCTATTCTTCCCAAGGTTCTTGTAGTATACCTAGGGAGGTAATATGGGGTACCTAGGGGGGTAACCAATGGGAATGCGGTTATGTATTATTAGTTGAGGCAATTCAATGTAAGGTGGACTAGCTCCACTATATTATTAAATAAGGCCCACTATGGTAGTTAGATATAATAAATGTAAGAGGACTTACCAGAAGGTTCCTCTTCTAGAATGTTCTTAGGTGGTTGGTAGCACTATATAAAGGGGTTCAAAAAATGTAATGGGAGGTCAATAGAAGTATTTTGTTTGGAGATGAAGCTCATTAGGAGGTTTCCCCCTCGAAGAGGAAAGTGAACATGAGAGGATCTCTTCCATAATAGGATCCATTGTATGGTGTTTCCCTACCTCAAGGGTTTCCTATTATAATAAATTATATTTTGCATATTGTTTTTGGTATCTCTTGTGGTGATTGTATTTTTATATCTCTAGTACCTAACAAGTGGTATCAAATCAATTTATTTGGCCAAATAAGGGAAGAAATATTTGGTTCATTTTGCATATTTTTTAAAAGAAAGAGAAGGGGACGGCTCACTTCAGACTCAATTCTGAAACTTTCTTCTCAAAATTTGCAACAAAATAATTGGATATTTGAATTCCTCTCATAAAAATACCCAATTTAAAAAAAACAATTGGCCCAAACAGAGTTCGGGAAATGAATTTATCATCATTTTAAATTTGACAAAATTTTCAGGTTTTTTTTTTTTAAATTATTTTTTAAAAAACCCTAGTTTTCTTTTTGGGTTATGGAAAACAAAATATTTTTTTCTAGAAAAGATGATGGTCCTAGTATTGAATAATTCCTAGAGGCCCACAAGTAAGAATGGATAGATAAGTGGATATTTTATTTAGTCTTTTATCTTAAAGAAGATGCTAACACATGGTGGAAATCATTGGACGAGGTCAAGATGATGGGGATTTCTGTTATCCGACTAATTGGTAGGTGTAGACACTAACAGATCTCCCTAAATCCACCTGGATCTAGAACAAAATAGGACAGGACATGACTCTTTCCCTAAGTTTTGACCATTGAATTAGCTAGTAGGAAGGAACAAGTAACATACCTTAATATCGCTTCCTAGGGTCTCTGTTGCTCCCGCTTCGCTCCGGTGCTCTTGTGAGGTCAAGACCAAGACAACACCAACCAACCAAAGTGAAGATAGAAAAATATATTCAATAGTCAACTTATGTGTATGATCAAGGAATTACACAATAAAGTGAGAATAACTTTATGGGAAAGGGACATGCAACTGTATCATATTGATTGAAAGTAAAGATTACAACCTAATCGCCTTGATGTTGCAAGCTTCCTTTCAATGGCTCTTGGCTCCAACACACACACTTGATGAATCCTTGTATGAAGAAGATCAAATCCTCTTGATAGACTTGCTAGAGTCTCAAAGCTACTGTTTAGGCTAAGTCCTTCACACAATTCTTTCACCAATTCTCCAGTGAATCTTGCTTAACCTTTTCCATGAGAATTCCCTCAATATATAGGAGAGAATGAGATAGTTACTTGGATAAGAATGATCCCACAATATCAGGGAATCTAATACAAGGATAACCATTCGAATGCCAACCCATTCTTCTAGAATATTCCCTTCTAGAAACATCAAGAATTCATCTGTTTCCATGCTTTAGGAAGAGTTCACACCCTGGCTATTCAACACAGTGTGAGAAGTTCACACCTTGGCTTAAAGAAGCCTGCGAGAATGGGTCATTCTCGCATCCAAATATATTAGCATTCTATGAACCTTCTTCAAAAATGAGTTTTCTGGGAAGAGATGAAAGTAACTTTTCTCAGGAGAAAGTTCTTATGAAGAGCCTGAGTACACCATCATCAATACATCATCATGATGACCAAAATCATGGGTAACAGAATGCCCCCCAAAGTATGAGGTTGGAATCAGTGACAACCGTAAGACTTTGTAAGTTGCATGTGTGTGTCGAAAACCAGGAGCACACCTAATCGAAAACCTGCGAACAACCAAGCATCTGCAGAATATCATATATATTAATTTTGAGGTAGGAATTCCCATACTCAGATCACAGACTGATGACATTGTAGAAATGGGTCATGGCCACCAATCATATACTGTGGATCCATGCCGTCAAAATATAGCATAGCCACCAAGAATACACTGTGGATCTATGCGAGAAATTTCAAATTAAGACAACATAGCCACGAGACATACATAGTGGATCTATGTGTCACAAATTATACAGAATCCATCGCAACCTGGACAAAAATATGATATCCAGGGTCTTCAATCTCGTCGCCCAAAAGTACAAATCTAACCATGTGCTTACATGTGTCGAAGTTGAACATGGAAGAAACCACTTGATTACCGGTCATTGATGAAACCGTTAACAAGTGTGAGAGAAAACACCATTGATGTCAATGACTCCCAAGGTACTCTAGTACAATCCATCGAGTGTGAATGAATGAGTTGAAGTCGAACATTCGATGGAATCTTTCGATCAGGGGTCAATGATGTAAACCCACTGTCGAAAGCGAGGAAACCTGCCATTGAGGCATGCAAGTTCCAAGGTACCAAAGAATTTCTAAGTCTTGATTCCGGATAATGAGATGAAGTTGATGGAACAAAACTCATCACAAGAGAGCCTTGAGGTATCCCCCATCAATGACACAAAATGAGTAGCAGATTTTGAAGGTGAAACAAAGTATGATGTAAATTGAACTGGACACAGGGAAGGCCGACATGGAGAGAATGGACAATTTCAGATGACCGACTCAATAGAGGTTTCAGATGGACTTCTATTGAACATATGAATGAAACAACCAATGATTTGGCAGCATTGACTCAAAGACGACACAGGGAATGACCTTGTAGCAAATCGAATGAGAGACAAATGAATTTCTCAAATCGGCTTCAAATGATGAATAGGGGGTGTCATGTTCAAGAGTGACACTACTGCCAATCAATACGAAGATGAAAACATATCCCTTTCCCAAATTTTCCCCCACCGTTTTTGGCGAGTACCTCTTTATTTTTACGCAAGCTTGAGGAGGATAACATATTCTTGTTGATATAAGATTATCCTTTGGATAAGTCCTTCAGAGTATGTTTAGCGAACCCTAAGAAGGAGTGGTTCAGTCCCATTATGGGTCTGTCGATGTTTGTTTAATGAGTCCAAATATAGATAACTCGAAGGTTTTTCATGATTATAGAGTTTGGAAAAACACTTAAAAGAGAACTCTCTCAGTTCCTTTTTCATAAAATAGTCTGGATGAGACCGAAAAAAAGATAAATTATCGCTCACCAGATGCTTTCTTCAAATACATTATTGAGTGTGAAAATAGCAAGGTCGCTCGGTGATCTTTTCATGTTTAGAGAGTCTGAAAAGAGCTTAAAGAGGACTCCAGGGGGGTTCCTTTTTCGTATAACCTTGTTGATCCTGAAAAAGTGATAAAAGTATGCTCGATCGCGTTCTCATGTATTTTTGAGCACAAGAACAGAAAAAGACCACACTTGAGGTTTTATACAAAAACCATAAAAAACAATGAAAACACACGATGATAAAGAAAAAATATGCCCGCATCCTTGTTTAGCAACATCAAAGTCATTACGCCTGCAAAAGTTACACTCAAAAGGACATTAGGGATTAGGGTTTAATAGATAAATAATCATAAAAAACCAAATGACATAGTAAAAGTAAATAAAAAGGAGTAAAAACTCTTTTTACCTTATCATTTTTACTTTTCCACTATTTGAGCTCAAAAAACCCCTCTTTTACCTTCAAAGTTTGGCGTCAGATTGTGGGAGTTACAAGCGTCCATTCATCGAGCCGTCAGCGACAGTGAGGTAGGCTCTTTGTCCTCTACTCTTTCATGGTTTAATTTTGCATTTTCATTGGATAAAAATTCATTTTTAAGTTGATTTTATGAGCCCTACTTGTGCTCCACCATTCTCGCAGGTGGGCTACATGGGACCTGCGAGAATGGGTGATTCTCGCAGGTGAGCCCACAACAGCTTGTGAGGTTCTCACATTGTGCCCAAAGGGCACCTGCGAGAACCACAAAGAACAAAAGTTTTTTAAATTTTACTCAATGAAAAAAGAACCAGTTAATGAATCGAGTTGCTAATCTTCTCTTTGTGCTTCCTATGCAGGTAATTGGCCATCAAAATGGTTCTTGAAAGGCACGGAAGGGAGCACGAAGAAGACAATACAATTGCTGGAAATCATCCACCTACTATTGTTGCTTTGAGAAACTGTGGCCTTCTGAAGTAGTTTCATATCCCGGGCATGAGGGCCCAAGTTACGTTATTAGAGTACCTTGTGCGTATGTGGGATCCCGATCAGTAGGTATTTCATGTGGGGGTCCACACACTATCCTTAGATATTGAGGAAATTTACTTTTTGACTGGACTATCATGGCGTGGGCACTGCGTGAGCCTGACTGTTGGCATAGGTGGTGGGCTGCCCATGAGTGAGTACTACCGTTTACACTGTGTTCCCAAGGCAGAGAGAAATAACGAAAAAGTAGCTATTTGGGGGGTATGAGATTTGACCCTCCTTACTATCTTGTTCACCATAGCTCAGATGGTGGGGAGCTCCACTCCTCACATGGTGCTACAGAGCTACTTCCAGTATGCTATAGAGTGTACTGAACCTCAGGTTTTCAACTGGGTAGATGCTGTGCTTCGTAGTATAAAAAAGCAGTTGACCAAATGCAGACGAGGCAACTTGAAGCAATTCAGGTATGGATCTTTGTTAGTGTCCTTCTTCCTTGAGAGAGTTCCATTACTGAGGCTGCAGGTTGAGTGGAATTTAAAGGCTCCCAGGGATCCAAGGATGCTGAGATGGTGTCGGCTCATGGCTCGTCATGTAGCTGGACCGATCATCAAGTATGATGATACCTTTTTTGACTGGCTTCAACCACAGATGTTGATGGTTGACGATTATGCTTATGCCGGGTTGGATTTTCGAGGAGATTCAGACTTAGTACTGCCAGAGGATGCTCAGTGGGGGGAACTTGGTAAGAAGTACACACATTTTTTTCTTTTTAAATGTTTTTGTGAATTTTTATCATATTCAAATGTTTTTGTTTTATAAGTTCATCCAAAGACTAAAAACAAAATTCATTTTTGATGACACAGATGTTGGACCTTATCGACCTCCTGGTACTTCTCCCATTCAGTGGTGAGGAGAGGTAGTGGTAGTGCCACAATATGATGAAGATTATCAAGTAGTGGAACAAAATCTAGAGGGCCTAACCACAGATATTCCAGAGATGCCTCTTGAAGAGGTTCCACGACGCGATGAATGTCATACTGTAGGAGTGTCAGGTTCCATGAGTTGACTGCTCTGTAGGGTTGCTCGGGCAGTTGTGTGTTACCGTGAACATCATCCATGACGCCACTTTGTAGAAGCTATAAGCTTCAGATTTTGACATTTTGGTCTTCAGACAAACTTTTTGTAAAAAACTCTTTTGATCATTATATATACAGACGACTTCTACCGGTTTACCTTGTATTGTGTGAATATTGATGTGATTGATTTATAAATGATTCAAATGTCTGTCTAATACATAATTAGCCAATGCATCTGTTAATGTATTTAGACATCTATGAATATGTTGATATTCAATGTAATCAAAATAACGTTCCAAGAGGCGAATTAGCAAATACACCCGTAACAAAGTAGGACTTCGAATAGTATAGACATTACTTAATTTTAGTACTACAAGCTACGAATCAAGTCGCACAACCAAATGACGAATTCTGAGCGAGATAGAATCAACCAATAATTTAATAACAACACTATACTCTGTAATGTTGTTGGTCGCACGGCCGAGGCACACACCTCGTAAGGAGACAAGTTCATTTGTAGGGGCGTAAATTGCCCATGCAGCGGAAGCAAGATTCTGATTACTACGGCTAGCACCATCAACGAATACAATATAGGGTAGTGAAGACTCTGACATCTGGAAATCAAACACAACGTCACATAATGGCAGAGACCAGATAACGACCAAAAGCAAGCTATAGTAACACACAAGAAGTATGATACAATAAAAATACAAGTACTTGTGCACATATGATTTTATGCATAGTACTTCCTCAAGTACAACCAATTCCTGGGTTCACTCAAAGGGATACCATTGTAATCTACTAACTCATAAGCTCCTTTTTCCAAAACTCATTAAACGATATAAGGACCTCACCACATGGCTTCGAATTTTCCAGCTCCTAGCATATCTCGATCTTGATCATATAGGAGAATGAGATCTCCTTCCGAGAAAACATGAGGCTTGACATGTTTATCGTATTGGGCCTTAACACACTTTTTCTGAGCTTCTATGACTAGGGTGGCATCGTATCAAGTTTCGTCTAATCGCATAAGATACAATAGACGTTCTTCCTCAGCAGAAGTGTTGGGTAGGAGTTCAACAACTAGTTTTAAAGAGGGTATCTCGCATTCAATAGGGAGAATGGCTTCCACACCATACACTAACTGAAAAGGTGTAAACCCAGTAGCGGACTTGACGGATGTCCAGTATGCCCACAATGCCAAAAATAACATTGTGTGCCAACTTGTTTTATGAATCCCTATCATTCGTCAGAGCATAGTTATGAGAACTTTGTTAATCGCTTCGACTTGTCCGTTGGCTTGTGGATAATAGGGCATTGAGTTATGATGGCGAAGACCCAACTTTTCCGTAAGTTCAGACATCATGAAGTTTCTGAAGTGGCTACCGTGATCGGTGATGATAGCTTGGGGAACACCAAAATGAGCTATGACGTGATTAAAAATGAATAATGCCATGGTCTTTCTAGTGTTGTCAAATGTCGGCATCGCCTTGGCCCATTTCGTAAAGTAATCAACGGCTACAATGATGTAACCATGCCCCCCGGTCGAGTGAGGGTGACATGTCATGAAATCAATGCCCCATTTTGCAAAGGGCCCAACTGAGACCACAGGGTGAAGAGGAGAGGGATGTGACCGTATCTTCTGATTATAGGTCTGGCAAGCATGGCATTTTTGAACGACGATGATGTAGTCGTTAAACAAAGAAGGCCAAAAATACCCTGCACGTAAGATCTTCTCGGCAGTAGCATACCCAGACATATGACCACCACATGCTCTAGAATGGCAGTCATTCGGAGCTTTCTCGGCTTTGTCAAACGTTAGGCAACGTCAAAAAACAAAGTCAATCCCCCAACGATAAAGAGTATCCCTGAGGATAATGTATTGACGAGCTTGATAGCGTATGCGACGTCGGTCAGTACTAGACAAAGTTGGCCAAAAAGTCTGGGTTTGGAGACATATAATGATATCCCTATACCAAAGATCATCAGTGCTAATAAGGAAAAGAGATTCATCGGGTAATGAATCAGCTGCTACATTTTCCGTTGCAGAATGGGGAAAGTCACATATCAACTCAGCAAAAACTAAGGACTTCTTAGACTTGGCACGTTCGAATTCCAAGTCAAACTCCTGGAGTATCAAATCCATTTGGAGTATTTTCCCCCTAGCAATTGATGTGTCAGAATGTGTTGCATAGGGTTGCAATGAGAAATCACCATAGTCATGCGTGAGAGGATATAGTGCCAGAAGCACTGGACGACTTGAACGACAGCCAAGGCCAGTTTTTCGACATGTAAATACCTGATTTCAGTAGGCGTGAGACTACGACTCAAGTAGTAGATAACATGTTCATCGTTAGCATCATCCTCTTGAACGAGAACCATAGCAATAGTGTACTCCGAGGCAGGAAGATAAAGGAAATAATCGCGACTATAATCGGGGGGAAAGAGAAGTGGAGCACATGTTAGGGACAATTTCAAAGCTTCAAAATCATTGTTGGCAATGGTATCCCAGATGAACTCTGAATCCTTCTTTAATAGCCACGTAAATCCACGAGTTATCTCAGCATAATTTGGGATAAAATGACGAAGAAAGTTTGCTTTCCTCTGCAAACTTTGCAACTGGTGAAGTGTAGAAGGAGGAGGGAGATTAAGGATCGCCTCAACCTTTAAAGCATCCACCCGAATCCCTTGACGCGAAATGATAAAACCTAGAAGACGGTCAGATTCCACATAGAAAATGCACTTATGAGGATTCAAACGTATACAATAGAACCGATAGTGAATGAAAATGGCTCAGAGGTGGGTTGGGTGATCAACTCTGTGCATTGAATGAGCAGGTAAATTGTCCAAATAGGGTTTAACGATGTGCTTGATATAATGGAAAGCATAATACATAGTGCATTGAAAAGTTGCGCCAACGTTCTTAAGACCGAAAGGAAGTTTTTGATAGGCAAAAGTACCCCAAGGACAAATAAAAGTAGTCTTATGTTGATCCTCGGGAACAATGTTGATTTGATTATACCTGGAGAAACCATCCATGAGAGAGAAGATTTCACTTCCGGTGCAATCATCGACAATCTGATCGACGAAAGGGGTAGGAAAGTTGTCTTTGGGACAAGCTTTGTTGATATCCCTATAATCAACGCATACATGAATGGTGCCTTGTTTCTTGTCAATCTAGACAAGATTGGAAACCCAGTTTGTGAGAGCCACCGGATAAATAAAGCCAACTTTAAGAAGTTTCTCGACTTCAAGCTTTATAGCAGCCGCTTTATGTGGGTGAACTAGACAAAGGCATTGCCGGACAGGTTTAGCATCAGCATATGTCTTTATCTCATGTATCACAATCTCAGGGTTGATACCCGACATTTCTTCATAGCTCCAGGTGAAGATGTCATGAAACTCTTTGAAAAGGGACGTATAGGTGACTATTTCGTCAGGGGAACATGAAGCTCCAATATGGACATTTTCGATGATTCTAGGTTTGACGGATATGTCAAGGGGAATAGTGGGAGAGATATTGCTTAAGTTCCCTTCGGAAAATACATCGTGTGCAAAATTGGAAATGGTCGAGATGACGACAACGGTCGAAATCCGTTGGTAGTTCTCAAGGGTATGTTTCTCTAGAAAGAGGATGGAATGATGATTCCCATCGTCCCAAGGGGTGTCCTCCATGACAGACATGATCATCTCGTCTGTGGGAAAAATGACATGGAAAGGATTGGGAGACAACTCATAAAGAGAGGGTGTAGAAGGTGTTATTGATTGAATGGCCTGATAGGCAGATTCAACTGGACTTAATGGCATTTTGTCACCAAAACGAAGATGATCTCCAGGGTCAGGTACTATCCAGAGGTCGTTAAACACAGGAAGTTCATGAGGCAAGGTGGATATCATGTTGATGGAAGCAACCGACGAGTGTGGAACATTGAGCGGTGGAATGGGGAAAGTACCCATTAACGAGGAGTCCTTGAGAAGGCCTACACCGATGTTCTCATAACCCGGTGGGGTTTTAGCGATAAACAGTATGTTGCCAGTATGGGTATTGGAATTGAATAAGGCTAGTTGATTGACGGTGACAACCTTACCTTGATGTGGGAAATGTACCACACGAAAAAGGGTCGACACAACCGCACGCATGGAATCGATCCAGCTGTGGCCAAGCAAAAGATTATAATCAAGAGTAGTGTCAAAGACTTCCACTTCGACTTGGACTATTTTACCTTCTAACGTGATGGGCAATGAAGGAAGAACACCGCAGGGCTTGAAACTGGATCCATTGAAGGCTTTAAGAGTGTTCTGGGATTCATTCAAAGAAGGAGAGCCAATGGCTTTCCAACAAGCAAGAGACATGACACACGTCGAGGCACCCTCATCGATAACGGTTTGACAAATGTTTTTGTCAGAGACAATCATTTGGATCTGGAACTCGAGTTGAGGGGGTAACCTTGGAATGTGATCTTCCAAGTCAAAGATTATTAAATTCGTATCCATCAGGTCAATTCCACTGATAGATTTCAACAGTGCCTTCCATTGTGCGGGAAAAGTTTGAAGGACTTCAAGGGCTGACATCACAGAAGGTGTTTGGGCCAGATCTTCAAAAATTTTGTAGTTCTAGGTTGCACAAGCATGAGGATTGAAAGACGATTTTTGAATGAAGCCCTTTGGGGGGGGGGGTCGCAGAACTGTGTCGAGGCTCGGGCGTTCGAGATGAAGAGGACCGTTGGTAGGTGGAGTTGCGGAAGAAGGTTGTACCAAGGAAGGGGGTAAATCATCAACCTTCTCCTTAGAGGGAGAATAATCTTTGGCTCGAGTAGTGAGTGCAATGTTTCTCTGCTTAGAATCGCCAGTACACATCAAAACATAGGAGGTGGTAGAAGATGAGGGTTGGTCATGTATGACCAACTAAGCCTATTGTTGAGATGGGAAGGGTTGGGACAAGATAGCCGGTGCAGGTGGTTTTGGAGCTCCTTAAAGGAACTTAGTGACCTCGGCATGTCATGGACAATCCTTCGTGTAGTGATCATCACCACAGATAAGACAAGGGTATCGTGGTTTGCGCTTATCCCAATCATCAACAGGGGTAGTTTTGGTTTGCTCTGCTTGAGAATTATTTTTTCCCTCCCCTTTTTAGATTTGTTTTTACCGGCTGGGGTAGATTGGACTGCATTTACCTTAGAAGTCTTGCCGGTGGGAGGGGCAGGAGACAGAGCATTTTGAACATTAGAAGAAGCAGATTTGGGGATTGTGCTTGAGGTGGAATGTGGTTGTGCTTTGGAAGAGCCAATCACACCATCAACTACATGCGTGGCAGCTGAAGTAGTTGAAGTGCTAGAAGTATTAGGATGAGGTAAGTCAGGTAGTAAATCATAAAGGGTTCCTGTTTGTGAGTAAACGAGGTCAAGATATTGAGCACGACTTATAGCCTACTCTTCCGTGACTACACCACCCATGGCAATGTCCTTACTGATGTCCTTCACAAATGACTTTGTGAACTACTCTGCCAGCAACTAATCGGGGAGCTCAAGTTTAATGAGACATTGTCTCCTTCACCACTCATGGATGTGATCGGATATATGAGTAGCTTTGTTCTATTTGAAGGAAGTCAAAATCTCGGTCCCTATGTCATAACGGATCGGTAACTGATAATGCGTAAGGAAAGCCATAGCTAGGGTGTTGAAGTTAGAGAAGAAACCTTGTGGCAATTCGATATACCACTTCGCGCAGAACCTGTGAGGGTTCATTGAAAAAGACGTAAACGGATAGAGTCATCCATCAATGAGTTGGATGAACACCATAGGTGAAAAGTCATAACGTGATTGTTGGGGTCCTCTCCTGCTTTGCCATCTAATTTAGGAATGGTCGATGGAAGCTTGGCTGGTATAACAGGCCCTTGGGGAGAGTGACGAATAGGATCATTTAAAATCCTTGACAAATCTGGAAGATCCAAAGTGGTGAGAAAGGGTAACTGTCGATTCACCTGCGGGTACTGGTGGCTTTGGGGAGGAAGCCCTGTCAGCAAACCAGTAGGACCATAATCAGTTTGCATATAATGTGAAGACCTTGGCATATTCGGTGGTGGTTGGAGAGGATAGTAGCTCATAGGAGTATACCCTAGAACAGGGGCTTGAGTTTGAGCATTCAACCCCCAAATGGGATTGAATGAACCTGGATATGGTTGGCCCATACTAGGAGGTATTACGGATGCAACGGGAAACTACTGCCCCTGAGTTGATTGAGGAGGATGTTGTATCAACTAATTCCAATACCAGGCCAAGGAGGGAGGTATGTTTTTCCCATAAGGTGGGGTCAGTCCTCCCATCAAAGGTGGTGTTCCAATTGGGGGTTGTGTTCCAATTGGGATTTGCATTTCAAAAGGAATTTGCCTGCTGAGAGGGGGTTGAGTTAGACCACCTTGGTGAAATTTCCCACCAACCGGAAACTGGTAATTTGGAGTGAATGACAGAGTAGCGCCACTACGATGAAGACTGCTAGTGGAAGATGAAGAAGGTCCTCCAAAAGGAAATTGAGGGAGTGTTGGAATAAAACTGGGAAGAGAGTTCCCAGAAGAAGAAGGACCACCAGGAGAGCCAGATGGAGTTTGCGCAGGAGTAGGAATGGAAGCATTCAACGCATGGTATCTAGGTGGTAGTGTTGGAGTGACGTTGGGCATTCACGGTGTGTTGATGGGAGCAAGACTAACTGCAGTAAACCCAGTTGGAACACTCGTAGTAGCTGTGAGATGGGCCATTTCGGTGGGGATAGTAAAGTGATAAGCGGTAGTCAACGGTACTATCTCTGTACTAGAGATTTTGGAAATCACTGGTGGGTTGATTTCGAAAATCACAGGTGAACCTAGACCAAAAAGGTCCTGTCGAAAAATGCCCGTAGACCAAAAAGGATCTTGGTCCCCAGGTCTAGTCAGAGATCCAGAATACACAAAAATTAAGTCTCCAGAAGAGTTTGCTCGCATAAAACATCTCTTAGAATCAGGGTGAAGTCGAAATTACTCTCGAGTATTTGTAATTCGAAAATGTTCTAGAGAGTCAGTGCATTCCACTTGCGGTGTGGTGATGACTGGGACTTCACTTTGCCGAGGAGAGCCTTCAGGTGTACTTGTAGGCAAGGGTTGAGAACCTTCCAAATTCTCTGGAGATAAACCCTACATTCTACGTGAACGATGTGGAGGAGCTATTGTAAATGAGTGACAAACTTCACGAAGAAAATCCTATTTTCAACTTCGAGAAACAAACAACATGCGCTAGTAAACAAAATCCATGAAGCAACACCAAGAAAACAAAACCTTCTAATTTCGAAGCCACTAGTTGGTGATGAAATCCAATGTCACAACAATGAGACAAGAAGGGGCTGGGCTAGGGTGGAAAAGTTACGCTGACGACCTGCTTAACGGACTTACACCTTGGTGCAAGCTCCCACACATAATCGTGGGTATACCCTCCAAGGAGCCCGAGTGAGTTTGGTCAACGTCAATTCCAGGTACCGTGAAGACTTTCCCCTTCACAGTCACCACGTGTAAGAAACTAGAAAGATAGGCCACTAAGGTCACCACCAACAACAATAAATCCTAGGGGGATAGTCAACAGTCCGATCCACACGCAAGGGCAGGGTTTATAGCCCAAAATCAACTCAAAAGGCTTCCACTCATCATTGTGGGTATACCTTTGAGTGATCCCTGTAATACATGCAATCTCCACACTGATATCAACAAAGAAGGGTGAGTAACTCTGTCAATATCAATGTGACCTCGTGCTTGACCCTTGTGTGAGAAGGGCTTCCCAAGACAAGATGTTGCAAATGGAATTTAATACTCCCTAACACAAGATGCTATTGTGTGTTTTGTGTTTTTGGAGAGTGTATCTCTCTTCCTATTCCAAAGCGCTATCCTAGCTAAATGTTGGTGTAATAGAGCCCTAGAAAAGAGTTACTAGATACATTTTACAATTGCGCAGTGTTATTAAGAGTTGTTGTTTACTCAAAGGAAACGAAGATGAAACTTATGTTGTATGACTCTGACCCAACAATGCATGGACGAGAATGAAATATAGCAATTTTCGTTCGATGAATCCTATGTATGGGAGGGAAAGAGAAAGTTTTCTAGATCAACCTTGAACTATAATACAATTTCCTTTAAAATGCAAATACAACAAATCACGCATCAACAACAATTCTCTATTGTTTCTTTTTCAATAATTTCAACAATTGATTTTCAATGTTTTCGAAGACGAAAAAGATTTTTTGAAAGAAAAACTTTTGTTCACTTTTCAAAAAGGACCAACACCATGATAGTGAGAGTACAGAAAATAAAAAAACAATGAACAAGCAATGATAAAAACCCAAATCACTCTTTCAATGAAAACAAAAATAACAAGCAAACCAATCTAGTCTTTTCAATTTCATAAGAAAAGTGATCTTGCAAACAATAAGAAAATGATAAAGACCACGAAAACTCAACTTTCAACTGATCACCGGTTCTTAACTAATCAAACACACTCAGATTTTGAAATCAGAGAGTATGGTTTTGCCAAGAAAAGTCAAGAAATGAAAGCCAAGACAAAAGTGACAAGAAAAGCCTTTGAAATCCTAAGACTGTTCATGCATGAAAATGAGGACAAGAAAGACACCAATCAATGGTCCAAGAAACTCTTATGAGGCACTTAGACTGATATGGGCAGTTGAAGATGCCAACACTCAAATCCAAAAGTTTGAAAAAATGAGTTCGCAGGCTGGAAATATTACACAGTGCAAGAATTAGTGATTCTCGTAGGTGACCCTTGAGTAGAGTGCGAGAATCTCGCACTGAACCTAAAGGAAGGATGCGAACTCTAGAGATTCTCGCAGGCTAGTGTGAAGTGCAGTGTGAGAATATCTGAACATAGTCAAATTTTTGGAAAATGACACAAAATTTAAAGAGGCCTTTGGACCCAGATGGTCTATCAGGATATCCTGAAGACTCAAAGATTGATAGGAAAGGAGAAAATTAAAACAAGAGAAAATGGCCATGGAAAAACACCAAAAGCCACAAAAAAAATGGGATTCTCCCCAGTGGAGTCACCAATTTTGTTATCGGACTAATCAGTAGGTGCGGACACTAACAGATCTCCCTAGATCCACCTAGATCTAGAACAAAACATGATAGTACATGACTCTTTCCCTAAGTTTTGACCATTGAATTAGCTAGTAAGAAGGAACAAGTAACATACCTTAATATCACTTCCTAGAGTCTCTGTTGCTCCCACTTCGCTCCAGTTCTCTCATGAGGTCAAGACCAAGACAACACCAACCAACCAAAGTGAAGATAGAAAAATATATTCAACAATCAACTTATGTGTATGATCAAGGAATTACACAATAAAGTGAGAATAGCTTTATGGGAAAGGGACATGCCACTGTATCACATTGATTGAAAATAAAGATTACAACTTGATCGCCTTGATGTCGCAAGCTTCCTTTCAATGGCTCTTGGGTCCAACACACACACTTTCTCAATCCTTGTATGAAAAAGATCAAATCCTCTTGATAGACTTGCTAGAGTCTCCGAGCTACTGTTCAGGCTAAGTCCTTCACACAATTATTTCACCAATTCTCCAATGAATCTTGCTTAACCTTTTCCATGAGAATTCCCTCAATATATAGGGGAGAATGAGGTAGTTACTTGGATAAGAATGATCCCACAATATCAGGGAATCCAGTACAAGGATAACCATTCGAATGCCAACCCATTCTTCTAGAAGATTCCCTTCTAGAAACATCGAGAATTCATCTTTTTCCATGCTTTAGGAAGAGTTCGCACTTTGGCTATTCAACACAGTGTGAGAAGTTCGTACCCTGGCTTAAAGCAGCCTACGAGAATGGGTCATTCTCGCACCCAAATAAATTAGCAACCTGCGAACCTTCTTCAAAAATGAGTTTTCTGGGAAGAGATGAAAGTAACTTTTCTCAGGAGAAAGTTCTTATGAAGAGCCTGAGTACACCATCATCAATACATCATCATGATGACCAAAATCATGGGTAACAATTTCCGATGAAGAATTTGTAAATCTATTTTTTGATATGTGGTATCATGATGAAAGATGTGATACAAAGATCACTAAGGGTTTATGTTCATGTGGAAATTCTATATTACAGGTTCATGGATGTTTTCATAAAGAAAATAACATTGTTTCTATTAACCCTAGTTGCATGCATAATTTTATCAATGTTCAGTTGGTTAATAAATTGCAAGTTCCTGCAAAGAATATTCAAAGCACATAGGTTGAGGATAAAAATATTCCAGTCTTTAAACATTTTAAGATTACCATGGATAAATATGTGTTGCATTCACATTTTTATGTTATGGATATGGATGATGTGGATATTGTTTTGGGATATTCTTGGATAGAATCAATGGGTACCATTAATGTTAATGTGTAAAATAATTTTTTGAAGTTGTGGTATAAGAAAAAGAAAATCACATTGCAGGATGTGTCTCTTAATAATAAAGAGGGACCCATGGAGGCCAATAAAGAAGTTATTTCTGAATTTGAAGTTAAATCAGAGGCATCGTCTATAGAAGGAGATGAAGCAAAGCCACATGAAGGACATAATAAAGAAGCTAAGGAGGTTATTGACTCAAAGGCACAATGTGTTGTAAATTTTGCAAAAAAAGAATAGATTCCTATAGTTGTTGTGTATCGCCATACACATCATATAGAGAAACAAGATTCATCAAGGAAAGATCATGAGCATCAACACACTTATGCACTAGCAGGGAACCAAAAAATAAACCAATCAAGAGGTGTATGGAGGAATACTAACACTACTGAAAAACATCAGGCTAGAGAAACAATCCCATGGAAACCTCAACATGATGCAGAGCAAGATCAAGGTGGAAAGGCAACCGTTAGACATCATGTTTGGCTTCCATTAGGATGGATGGATGGTCGTACTTGGTACCAATTGGCTACATTTCTTAGAAAATCATATTGCATGGTTTTTTCACGTGTTTAGATGATGAAGCATGTGAAGGGGGATGGAATGTAGTATACCTAGGGAGGTAATATGGGGTACATAGGGAGGTAATATGGGGTACCTAGGGAGGTAACCAATGGGAATGTGGCTATGTATTATTAGTGGACACCATTCAATGTAAGGTGGACTAGGTCCACTATATTATTAAATAAGGCCCACTATGGTAGTTAGATATAATAAATAGACTTTCTAGAAGATTCCTTCTCTATAATGTTCCTAGAAGATAGAGGATTCTATATAAAGAAGTGTAAGCAATGTATTGGAGCATGGTGAAAAATATTGTTTATTGTAACAAGTAAGTATTTCTTGGGAGTGTATTCCTTCCATAAGGAATAATATATGGTGTTACCCTACCTCAAGGGTTTTGTCTATATTCTTGTGTTCATTATTGGTGAATGGTTTGGTTTATTCTTGTTTATTTATGAAGTATATTTATAGATTTATTTATATATATTCAGGTATATAACAAGTGGTATCATAGCACTTTCCTTGGATAAAGAAGGGAAGAAATTTGTGGTTCATTTTGCAGTTTTTTTATAAGTACATGAATATATCTACAAATATACTTCATAAATAACCAATAATAAACTAAAACATTCACCAATAATGAAAAGAAGAAATAGTAAAAACCCTTGAGGTAGGGTAAAACCATATATTAATCCTAATGGAAGGATAAAACTCATCAACCAATGATTGATACATTCACAATATTCTTCACTATGCTACAATACATTTCTTACACTTCTTTATATAACATTCTCTATCTTCTAGGAACATTCTAGAGAAGGAATATTCTAGAAAGACTATTTATTATATCTAACTACCATAGTGAGCCTTAATTAATAATATAGTGGACCTAGTCCACCTTACATTGAATGGCCTCCACTAATAATACATAACCAAATTCCCATTGGTTACCTTCCTAGGTACCCCATATTACCTCCCTAGGTATACTACATTCCATCCCCCTTCACATGTTTCATCCTAGAAACATGTGAAGAAACCATACAATATGACTGACTAAGAAATGTAGTCAACTGGTACCAAGTACAACTATCCATCGATCCTAATGGAAGCTGAGCATGATGTCCAACTGCTTCCTTTCCACCTTGATATTTCTCTGCATCATGCTGTGATTTCCATGGGATTGTTTCTCTAGCCTGATGTATTCCTATAGTGCTAGTAGTCCTCCATGCACCTCTTGATTGGTTTCCTTTCTGGTTCCCTATTGGTGCATAAGTATGTTGATGCTCACACCTTTTCCTTTATGACCGTTGTTTCTCTATATGATGTGGATGGCGATATACAACAACTGTAGGAATCTGTTCTTTTTTTTTCAAATCTACAACACATTTCTCCTTTGATTCAATAACATCTTTAATTTTTTTATTGTGTACTTCCCGTGGCTTTTCTTCATCTCATTCTGTAGATGATGCCTCTGATTCAAATTCGGATTTGGAAATAACTTATTTGCTGGCTTCCATGGGCCCCTCTTTCTTACTGAGAGACACATCCTACAATGTGATTTTCTTTTTCTTGTACCACAACTTTAAAAACTTATTTTTCACATTAATATTAATGGTATCCACTGATTCTATCCAAGGATATCCAAAAACAATATCCACATCATCCATATCCATAGCATAAAAATATGAATGCAACACATATTTATCCATGGTAATATTCAAATCTTTAAAGACTGAAATATTTTTACCCTCAATCTGTGTTCTTTGAATATTCTTTGTAGGAAATTGCAATCTATTAACCAATTGAACATTGATAAAATTATGCATGCAACTAGGGTTAATAGAAACAATGATATTTTCTTTATGAATACATCCATGAACCTATAATATAGAGTTGCCACATGAACATAAACCCTCGATGCTATTTGTATCCTATTTTTCAACATGAGACCACCTATCAAAAATACCTTTTCAAATTCTTCATCGAAAATCCCCATCATCTTGACCTGGTCCAATGATTGCCATCATGTGCCAACATCTTTTTTAAGATAAAAGACTAAATAAAATCTCCACTTCTCTTTCCATTTTGACTTGTGGTACTTTAGGAATTGTTCAATACTAGGATTGTTGTAACCTAGGTTTGCACCCCTACCCTTTTCCCTCCTTTACCCTATACATCCATAAATTCTAAGGTTTGTGGCATCTTGCTTATCTTATTCTCCATTATTTAATCACTCAGCTTCATGTCACTTTCTTGTCTTTACTTATTTTGCACCATCTTTTTTCTCTTTCTTGAAGGGTGATTTCATGTTCTGGTTTGAGTTTGAAATACTTGTCATCATATTTTCCATTAATTGAGCATGCAGTAGGTCCATCGAGTCTTTTGTGTGTGCATGAGACATTTGAGTCAAACAATTCCTTTATAAGCTTAGTAAGTTTCCATTGAAAAAGGAAGCAAATCAAAGCAATCCATTTCGGGCTTAGAATTTAAGCCAAACAGATAGGTCAAATATTCAATGGTGGAGATCCAACAATCGATGTAGATCAACGAATCTTGTGTAGTCGGAGCCTCACACTCATGCAGGGTTTAATAGGATTGACTCCGTGACTTCAGGGTTCGGGTGTGTGAACTTGCCATTGGTTCAAATCTTCCAAAGTGTCTAGATGCTGAAGTGTTGAAGCTTTCAAAGCTTCAAAGTGCTGGAGCTCTGAAGCAGTAGGTCCCTAAAGTGCTGGAGTGGGCCCTAACTGCCATGTCACTTCACAAGTTAGTTCATTCGGGAGGTTTTACTTCAATACAAGCACGGAGCCCCGAAATTCTGAAATGATGAAGACACATGGCGTACATCATCCATGACATGTGGCACTCATTTAAGGTCATTTAGTTATTTCATCCACCCATTTTTAGGTGACACGTGTCACTCTCCTTCTAAGACATGTCACTTCGGGACCACACTACTTTGGGATATTTTCATGCCGCACATCCAAAAAATCCTGAAGCCCGAAGTGTCAAAGCACATGACACCCATCCACCAAGACATGTGGCAACCATCTAACACTGACACATGAAATTCATCTAGCACTGACATGTGGCAGTCATCAGTCGAGACACATGAGACCCATTTTTGGCACATTTGGGGCTAACATATGCATTATTTCAAGTGACACATGTCACCCTCCTTTCTATGACACATGAATAGTTGATGTCAAGCTGCCATGTCAGATTCAAGAGATCTTCCTCTGGGAGGTTTTCAAACACAACACTAGAGGTCTCCCATAGATCTGAACTCCATTAATTATTAAAGTATTAATCTCAGGTTAATTAGCCTAATATAAGCATATATTAGTGACTTCACGAGATTAGTACTCCGAGATATTTAGATGCAATGCAAATTGTCAAAGGGATGAACTTTTGAAGTCCTGAAGTCATTAAGTTTGAAGGTTAAAGGTAATATCAGGTTAATAAGTGATTAGTGTTGGTTAACTACTTCGGGAGACTCTGTCCTCCGGAGGATTTCCATCCTCTATGCTCCGAAACCTCCGAATGTCGAATTTCTGAAGTGGCTCACCCACATTTATTGCATATTTGAAAGGTTTAAAAAAGGGGCTCCAAACTACGAATGGGTAGACTACACATTCAAACTCTAGAAAAGTGCAACATGACTTGCTTTTGTTCTCCCAGAGATAAGTGGGGGGAAAATATGGCCAATACTTTCAGTTGTCTCTAGTGGCCTCAAACAAAGCGCATTCTAGTGCTCATTGTGGAACTCATCTCTGTCGCTCCTAGTCTTTTGATGTCAAATCCTAGTTCTTTCCAACACATGCATCAAGCCAGTTTCATTGACATTAGTAGTTTTCAATTATTTAATTGCCAGATTCTTTTAGATTAAGGCATAATCAGTGGTCTTTTTTGTGTGATAAGAACCACTCCTTTTTATTTAAGTCAGGATCAAATTATAAATTAAGAGACTCTAGCCAATGTTTAGTGAAGTTAATAAGTTGTTTAACAAAATATATGGTAGAGTTAAGCCTCAGTCCCAGATGGACGAGAGCCTTTGCAACTTTGATAAATAGGCAATTTTTTGTATGTTTTGGGGGTTGAGTTTTTGGGGAAAGAGAGAAATACAACAACTGGTTGGACCCATTTTGTACATGGACTAAATATCTCTACCTAGTGAAGATACTATTGAGGATAGTGTATTTGTGCCCAAATTCGTATGTGTTTCTTATCTTGAATACAATTTTTATTTTTGCGAAGTACATTTCTTTTCCTTAAACTATTGTATAACTTGTCTTTATTAATATGCAACCTATGACAACAACTATTCTTTGATGAAGATTTGTTTTTATTGCAACCTGTGGGAGAAATTGTGTTTTTGGTACATGTTTAATGTCTTGAAATGATATTTTAAGTATTGAACTTCTTGCAACAGATTATTCATCGAGTGGTTTGTTTTTTACCTTATTTTTTACCTTTATTATTTCACTCGTCTATCATTAGTGTCCCAACAACCAAGGAGGACCCTCATCCTTATCATCTTCCAACCCAAACATGCTCTTGTCTTGGTAAAACCAACCCTCTAACTGACCCACAAATAAAGAATAATCATTCCAAGACTTGAGGTGGCCTAGATTTTCCCTCTAGCAGTCAGGTGGAGACTTTAGGACCAACATATTCTGGCTTCATTACCAGGGAACAAAGTAACGAAGTATATTTCCCTGGGAGAACGACAATGATCAGATATTATCTTTGAGGGTGAACAAAGATCAGACACATTTAGACTGCAGATCATTCACTTGGCGACTACATGGTTAAAGAATCCAGTGGCAACTCCATACTTTTAAGAATTCATATTTTTAGATGGAAGCCATCTTGGCTCGAAGCTTTTCTCCTTTTAATTTCTCTGTTGTTACTGGTTTTCAAAATGTTGTTCCTACTATAGATGAGTTGGGTGATTTGTTGTCCATATTTAGAGAACATAGAGATGACAACCTTGTTGAGCATTTGCTTGAGTTTCATGAACTCATGAATCGATGTATTAATGAATATGTTCATGTACTCATTAGAGGTAGATGCTCGTGAGTGGTATCGATCCTTTCCCTCTGCTAGCATCTCCTCCATGGAACAATGCCATGATGCATTTAATGAGCATTGTAAAAGTTTTTTCCCAAATGATTTACTTTTTGAAGACTGTTGTGAAGAATTTGGATCTCATATTCGACAATCACTTATTGGTTCTTCAAGTAGTGAATATCAAAGGGTTTTTTCCATTGAGGAAGTGGAGGAAGATTCTGTTACATATGTGTTTTCTTTTGATCCTTTTATTCAAAAAGATGATGCTGGGAATTACATTAATTATGAAATTGATGATAACAAGGCTTTGGACACATCTTGCATTATTCTAGGTGTCTCAGTTAGTCGTTGTTATGATACATCTATTGTTCTATGTTCTCATAAAGATTTGATTAATCATGAGGAAAGTGATGTTGAAGGTCATGAGCAAGTTGTTCCACTTCCTTCTGAAATTGTTGAACAATAGGAAATCTATAAGTCTGAAGATGACATTCTGGAGCTAGAACAAGGAAAAGCCAGCAATGTAGAAGACATACCCATTCATTTCAAAAAAAAATATGAGAAGTATCATGAGTGTTTTTCTTCCCTTTATGGTTGTGAATCACACGATTTTCATGAGCTATTTCAATGAGGACAGGATCAACACAGTCTTGTTTATAATGCATATCTCACACAACAACAACTTTTTCCCCTCAACCAGTTAGCGACTTTTCATGAGTTTCAAGATCCAATAGTGAGGTGGATGGATTCTTATTTTTCCAAAATCTCAAATGTGGTAAGTTTTAGCATGATCAACTTTTGCAGCCGTTAGTACGATATGCCTGCTAATTTTTTGTTTCATATGATATATCCTCTTTTGATTTTTCTAAATAATGACATGCATAGAGTTATGATTCTCATTCAAATGGTTTCTTGGTTTCAATGGAAATATGATTACACACGATTACTTGGTTTTCAGCTAAATAGAGTAGGTAGTAGGAGAATAAGCTCTTAGTTTGAGTAGTTAATTTTTCAGTTCATAGATTGTTTTCAGTATGTTGTTTTTTTCAGTAGTTTGCGTGTAGATCAGAAATAAGACTTCATATACCAACAAAGGCACTTGGTGTAGATGTAGTTTTAAGTTTCATATTAAATAAAGACTCCATATCCCAAAACATGCATTGGGGTGTAGTTACTATTTTTAACTTCATAGATGCATGGCCAAGATACATGGTTGGTAGAAAAAAACATAGGTAAGTTACAACAAGTGGGAGCAAGGTACTAAAAGGTAAGGCACTTGGTCTACTATAATTATCACCTCACAGGTAAGTGTTGTCCCCGGTTGGAGCCAATGTTGTAACCTAGGTCTACAAACCTGCCCTTTTCCCTCCTTTACCCTCTACATCCATCAATTATAAGTTTTGTGGCTGCTTGCTTAGCTTATTATCCATTATTTAATCACTCAGCTTCATGGCTCCTTCTCGTCTTTACTTATTTTGCACCATCTTTTTTCTCTTTCTTGAAGGGTGATTTCATGTTCTGGTTTGAGTTTGAAATACTTGTCATCATATTTTCCACTAATTGAGCATGCAATAGGTCCACTAAGTATTTTGTGTGCGCAGGAGACATACATGTCCAACAAGTCCTTTGTAATCTCAATAAGCTTCCACCAAAAAAGGAAATAAATCAAAGCAGTCCATTTTGGGCTTAGAATTTAATCCAAAGAGACAGGTCAAATATTCAATGGTGGAGATCCAACAGTCGATGAAAATCAACGGCTCTCACGTAGTCAGAGCCTCAAAATCATGTGGGTTTTAATAAGATTGACTCTACGACTTCTGCGTTTGGGTGTCTGAACTTTCCATTGGTTCAAATATTCCAAAGTGTCCAGACACCAAAGTGTCAAAGCCTACGAAGCTTCGAAGTGTCGGAGCTCTAAAGCAGTAGGTCCTTGAAGTGTCGGAGTGGGCCCTCACTACCATATCACTTCGCGAGTTAGTTCATCCGAGATGTTTTACTTCAAGACAATCACGGAGCCACGAAATTTCGGAGACACATGGTGTCCATCAATCATGACACATGACACTCATTTTAGGTCATTTTGTTGCGTCATCCGCTGTAACATCCCTAGTAGAATATATACTTAGGGATTATTAAGTAAAAGATTTATTGGGTAATTAATTTTGCCTACCATGTTAATAACTAAACAAAGATCGATCTAATGATATTAATTAAGTAGTTATTAATTAATTAAAGGTTATAATTTTGATTAATTAATTAATTAATTAAATACCTATTACATTTAATAACATGAGTATTAAATTTAAAAGATTAATAAGTTATATTGTTTAAATTAAAAGGGTTACATACACGGAAAGGGATAACATATTAATTACGAGAGGATAAAATAATAAAGGAAAGGATAAGGGGCATTAACTTGGAGTAGGTAAGGAGGTAAATGGGGGGAGAGGGTGGTGAAGGAGGCATATGAGCCGAGGAGGTTAGGAAGGAGGGGATCATTGGACGGGAGAGGTGGATTGATTTTGGGGGGCTCTCTTGGATTTGCAGAGAGGGGAGTTGAGTTCAGGAGTGGGAAGGTTTAGTACAGGGGCACTAGTTTGTTGGAGGTTTTTGGCACGGGGGCTAGGATATCCATATGATATCCTGGAGCTAGGTAGTTGTCCTAGTTGACAGGGAGGATAGTAGGTTTGGGCAGTGTTTACGCAGTGTAGCAGCGGTCAACAAGGCAAGCGAACAAACAGAGGGTTAGCATCAGACCCAGGTATTTAAAATTATGTATTTTTTTTTATTATGTTATAAAATTTTAATATTCGTTGTTAAATTTCCATGCGTATGTGCTAAAATAGAAAGGAATTATTGAATTTTCATAAATCTAGTAGAAGTTATTGTCTTGTTGTAGAATTACTGGATGTTAAATTAATATGGCCACTACAAATGGTATCAGAGCCCTAGTTCAAAATATGGAACCAAGGGCCTACCTACCTACCTACCCGCCTACCCAATTTAGTAATGGAATTGTACCCACCCAAAAATTTGATAAATCTGAGCCTTAAGGGCCAAATTCCCAGATCCAACTCCAGCTACGCCTAACCTGCGAACCAAACACAAAAATTTTAATACAAAATAAAAGTAAATGAAATACATATTNACCAAAGTAAAACAAGCAACTAGGGTTGTTACAGTTTTGCAGCTCTAACCCACTACTGAGAAGTTTGAGTTGCCATCAGGATGTCAGCCTTCAAACCAATTTAACTCGATAAACACAGGCTCAACAAATGATGTAGGAGTTATCCACGAGGAGGTTTTACAACTATGAAAAAAAGAAGTGAAAGTATCTTCAAATATATTTACCTTTGTCAGAGTTTAGTAAAGAGGCACTGCAAAAATCAAATTTCATAAAATCTTAATAAATGATGTGCCTAATATATGTTCAATTGAAACAAAAGACAGAAGCAATACCCGCCACTCAATCTGGCCTCTGCTGAGAGGTACCTCTCTTGCTTGAAGCCTTAGGAAAGAAGAATCCCTGAGCAGTAGCTTCTTCCAGTGGCATGTTGGAAGACACGACATACAAAGGAGATGAACACCGCTGATGAGGGCATTCGTGGAACCCAACAGAGGTGAGTTTCCATTGAAGTATAGTGTTTTCCATACAATATATTGAGAAGTCATACACAAAAAAATCATGAGTGATAACGGTATGTGACACCACAGTTGTGCTGTGTACATGTATTGTGGATGCAAACGGTGCCAAATGGTATTGGATTTTAGTGGAGAAAGAACATGGACAAAAGTCACTTTCAGTATATTCACAACAAAAAACATTACTATCATTGCAGGAGATAGAGAACTCAAAAGAAAAGGCAAAAGTCTAATGGTCAGTAGCTTGCCTAGGAGTCTGAAGGGTTGGTGGTTCAGTGGTGAAGATAGTGATGCATTAAATGAATTTCCCAAGCAGGACCATTGGGTTGTGTGTTCAGTGCCGAAGACAGTGGCATGTTCGACCATTGCTAAGGTAAATAAAATTTCCCTGCGGGCTAGTGGGCATGAATAAGCAGTTGAGGCTAGGCGCAAGTCTCAGATGATTTAGGAAAAAACAAAATATCCACAACAGACTACCCTTGTCAAGATAACCTAGCCAATCAAAAATACTGATTGTCATTGGTTTTCCCGCTGAAGGTCATTTCACCCACAACAGTAGAGCCGCTTGGGGTGCTCAATCTCTTCTGGGGAAGCTTAAAAAAATGCCACTCCAAAATGACCCCAAAAGGGCAGATGCCCGTTCCCTCCAAACTTAAACCCTTCTATTATTGATTTCAAACTTAAACCCTTCTGTTATTGATTTCAAGCAAACCTTAGAACCGTAAAACCAAAAGACTGACATAAATACACACAAGCACATAACAGTCGTGGATTTGGCTCTTGTTCAGGATACATGGTTATTACTGCATGCTTCAGTTAGTAGTTAACAATTATTTTAAATAGCTAGTGGCTCATGTTCTCAATAATTTTTCTATGTGACTTGCAATAAGTTCTCTATGTGACTTGCACCCTAGACATACAAAAACCTAAGAAAAAAAAATCCTTCGAAACATCACCCTTCAAAAAATGGAGCAAACACACATTTCTAAAGCCAAATCCGCACTCAATATCAAGAGGTTTAGAGTCGAATGACAGAATCCATGCAGCGAAGAAAACAATTATACAGTGAACAACTAAAATTTTCTAGAAGAACAAAATGAAAAACTAGGCAACTCGCGACTCACCCCAAAACTCCATTTCCATGAGTAGAATTCGTTGCAGCAGGTTATATTGTGGAGCAAGCTCGATGGAGCAAAGAACGCAACAAACAATCACTAAACCCATTCCTCAACGCATTGCCAAGGGGTAGGAGCTCGCAGTCATTACTAGAACTCTGCCACCGTAGTAGAGAGGGAGAAGCCGAGGGCGCATTTGCGTAGGGAGAGAGAGGTGACATTGATGGAGTGTTAGGTTTGAAGGACGCGTAGGGTTCGAAGAGACAGGTGTAGGGTTTTGTAAGAATAAGTGGGCATGTGGGCCTCATGTGAGGACCCGTCGCCCACGTTAAATTTTTTATTTATTTATTCGTATTTAATTTTATTTTTTATTTATTTATTTTTTGTTTTTTATTTTGGTTAAATTATTAAGGTTTCAATTTAAATTCAATGTAATTTTTTTTAAAATGTTTGACTTTAAATGATATTTAAAATATTAATACAATTACGAAAATTTAAATTATTTAAATTAAATTAATTACCTTATATTAAATTAAATTAAAATTCATAATTATTTAAATTTAATAATATATGCTAAGCTTACTATATAATTTTTTTTTTTAAATTACAAAAGGAGGGGTGATATGGAGTCTATGGGTTTTGAACCCCTGACCACCACCCACTACCTAAGCCTTAAGGAACAACCAAACACCAACGCACCATGTATGTGCCTTGGAGAAAATAAAAATAAAAATAATAATAATTAAATTAATAGGAAGGATTAAGTAAATTAGCGACTAATTAATTAACACTAATAATAATATTAATTTCTGGGAATAAATTGAAGTGTTGATTAAGGTGATTGAAGATTAGGATTAAGTTTAGTCTAGATTATTAGTTTTTAGTAAACTAGCACAGCCGCAAAGTGGCTGGTGGCTGGTTAACATCGAAAGGTACATAGTGCTGGTGAACGCCGAAACGTGGTTGGAAGTTATGGACAATTATTTAGATGCCACGGTTTAATCCTATTTAATCATATAAACGTGGTAATTATATATCCTTACAACAATTTTTTTTTAATGTGATTAGGTAAATGTTAAAACGTAAACATGTAAACGGATGCCTTGATAAACGCAAGAAAGTTATGAACAATAAATCTGACCCATTGATTTTGGAGGATGACTAAGAGTATGTCAGCATCTTCAGTGCATAGCCATCCGATAATGGTTTAAGGTTAAATAATATTAAAAGATCATTAATTGTGCCCATTGCCAATAGGTGTACACCTTTCAGCGTAAATTAATAAACATAAGGTCGGAAGTCACTTTAATCAAGTTGTAAGCGAAAAGTTAAAAGGGCTTAGACTAGGACAAGCGAGAAGGAGGCGACATATGCACTAGGAGAGTAAGCATAGGAAGTGGCGAGTATGGCGCAAGGCTAGCGTAGCTACAGGGCAAGGGAATCGATAATTTTTTCATAGGGGCGAAGAAATCAAGCTTAGATGCTTAATCCTAATGCTAACCTAGCCAATCCCCTAATGGAGTAATGTCTGTTTATAGCCAAGTAAATAAAACTTATGCCTAACCCTGTTTCTAAGTTTAAGTAGCACCAATTTGAAATGTCCTTGAACTCACCTTGAGAAATTTGGGGTGATGCAGGTTAAAGCATATAGGATGGTCAGGACTTGAAGGAGTCAAGGTAGGGGAGCGTCGTCACAAGCACCGCCAACACCGCCAACGCCACCACCACCATCGCCTGAACTAGCCCTCATACTGTGCTCGTTGGAATCCATTAACGAAACTTTAAAAGGGAGACAACTGACAAGGACTGAAGTGGAACCCCCATTGTCTGGAATGGGTAATCCAGAAGCGTCAAGGGATTCGGGGGGAGGACCTCCACCTGAAGACATCACGCGAGAATTGCAGAAGATCAAACTTTCGGAGTTTGCCAGAGGTCGCACCAGTGAACGCGCAGAAGCATGGTTGGAAGGCATGACAAGGTGTTTTTCCTTAAGGGACTATGCATCCAACTCAAAGGAAAAGATCACAATTTTTCAGTTAAGAGACAGCGCCTCGAACTGGTGGGGCAACCTAGAAAGACAACTGCACCTTACCCTAGACACAGTATCTTGGGAAATTTTTGAGGAAAGGTTCTGAAGGAAATATCCACCAGCATACTATGAGGAACAATAGGTAGGGGCATTTCATGCCTTATTATAGGGAAACAAAACTGTAGAAGAATATAAGATCAGATTTATGGAACTGGTCAAATATGTTTTGTATATGGATAATGACCAACGACAGGTAGAGCGCTTCGTCTATGGATTGAAACCTAAGATAAGAGCTATGGTGTAGATGTGGAAACTGTCTTCAGTAGCGGAGGCGGTGGAAAATGCACGTTATGCGGAAGAACACATGAACTTAACCGGGGGTACAAGACTGACATTTTCGCATCATCCTGGATTCATTGGGAAGGCTTCGAGGAGATTTCCTAGGGGAGGAGGCTCAAGGCCACCGCCATATGGTAATAGAGTCACGCCAAGGACAGTAGCTGTAGGGATTTCAATGGCAGTGAGTGTAGCATCTCGTTCATCACCAACGGTGCAAACAGGTCTACGACCATCTCAGGGAACAACTAGTAGGGGCAGGGGTTCCAGGGGAAGGAACTCATTTAAGAGATAGTCACATAACAGTGCATAGGTTCAATCTCGTGTTACCTGTTGGGGGTGTGGAGGACCCCATTACCAGCGTGACTGCCCAGAGTTACAATCAGGGTTCGTGCATAGAGAAGGAAAGGCACCGATGGGGAGATCAAGTAGCAACCACCAGATTTACGTAGCGGTTAATAATCGCCAGGCCAAACATCAATCCATGGTGGTGGAGTCATCAGGTACGCTAAATCATATTAATGTTAAGATTTTGTTTGATTCTGGTGCGACAGATAGTTTCATTTCACCATCTACATTAGAAAAGAGTGGGTTGGTAGCCTACGAGCACGATGACTTTAAACAAGTCGAGATGGCTTCAGGGGAAAAACAAGTGGTAGGATATCGTGTCGATAATTGTATAGTAGACCTAGGAGTGTGTACTACCAGGTTAAAGGTATACGTCACTGCTCTCAGGGCATATGACCTAATCATTGGAATGGATTGGTTAGTAGCTCATCGAGCTTTGGTAGATTGTTTCGCAAAGAGGGTGCTTTGTGTCGATGATGAAGGAAGACCAGTAAACATCCAGGGTGTACAGAGAAAAGTGTCATTATGCTTTATATCAACTATGAAGGTTAAGAGATGCTTGAGACAAGGGTATCAATTGTATGTAGTGGAAGCAGTGAATGAAAGGAAGGGACCCTCATTGGATCAGTACCCGGTATTGTCCAAATATTAGGATGTTTTTCCGAACGAGTTACCAGGGTTACCCCCTGAGAGAGAGCTTGATTTTAATATTGAGCTAAAACCTAGTGCAGAACCAATCTCCAAGACTCCGTATCAGATGACAGCGCCGGAACTTTGTGAATTGCAAATGCAGTTGAAAGAGTTACTGGACTTAGGGCTAATAGGGCCCAGTGTCTCACCTTGGGGCACACCAGTAATTTTTGTAAAGAAGAAGGATGGATCCTTACGACTGTGTGTAGTCTCCAGGGACTTGAACCGTGCTACAGTGAAAAATAGGTACCCGGTGCCGCGAATAGATGACCTCTTCGATCAAATGAAAGGAGCAGCGGTATTCTCAAAGATTGATTTGCGATCAGGGTATCATCAGTTAAGGATTAAGGAAGGTGATATCCCAAAAACTGCCTTTCGAACTCGGTTTGGACATTATGAGTTTGTTGTAG
>ML780384.1:528917-548464 GCA_009831015.1 Picea engelmannii
TTAGGAGGTTAGGAAGGAGGGGATCATTGGACGAGAGAACTACCTATTACATTTAATAACATGAGTATTAAATTTAAAAGATTAATAAGTTATATTGTTTAAATTAAAAAGGTTACATTCATGGAAAGGGATAACATATTAATTATGAGAGGATAAAATAATAAAGGAAAGGATAAGGGGCATTAACTAGGAGTAGGTAAGGAGGTAAATGGGGGGAGAGGGCAGTGAAGGAGGCATATGAGCCGAGGAGGTTAGGAAGGAGGGGATCATTGGACGAGAGAGGTCGATTGATTTTGGGGGGCTCTTTTGGATTTGCAGAGAGGGGAGTTGAGTTCGGGAGTGGGAAGGTTTAGTACAGGGGCACTGGTTTGCTGGAGGTTTTGGGCACAGGGGCCAGGATATCCATATGATATCCTGGAGCTAGGTAGTTGTCCTAGTTGGCAGGGAAGATAGTAGGTTTGGGCAGTGTTTACACAGTGCAACAGCGGTCAACAAGGCAAGTGGACAAACGGAGGGTTAACATCAGACCCAGTTATTTAAAATTATGTATTTGTTTTTATTATGTTATAAAATTTTAATATTCGTTGTTAAATTTACATGCGTATGTGCTAAAATAGAAAGGAATTATTGAATTTTCATAAATCTAGTAGAAGTTATTGTCTTGTTGTAGAATTACTGGATGTTAAATTAATATGGCCACTACATCCGCCCATTTCCGGGTGAAACATCTCGCTCTCCTTCTGAGACACATCACTTTGGGATCGTACTACTTTGGGATATTTTCATGCCGCACATCCAAAAATTCACAAAGCCCGAAGTGTTGAAGAACACGACACTCATCCGCCAAGACATGTGGCATCCATTTGGTGTTGACATGTGGCATTCATCTAACACTGACATGTGGCAACCGTTAATCGAGACACATGGAACCCATTTTTGGCACATTTGGGGCTGACATATGCATTATTTCAAGTGACACATGTCACCCTCCTTTCTATGACATGTCAACAGTTGACATCAGGCCACCACATCAAATTCAAGAGATATTCCTTCAGGCAGTTTTCAAACACAACACTCCAGGTCTCCCGAAGTTCCGAACTCCCTTAATGATTAAAGTATTAATATTGGGTTAATTATCCTAATATAAGCACAGATTAGTGACTTTGTGAGATTAGTACTCCAAGAGATTTATATGTAATGCAAATCATGAAAGGGCGAACTTTTGAAGTCCCAAATTCATTAAGTTTGAAGGTTAAAGGTAATCTCAGGTTAATAAGTGATTAGTGTTGGTTAACGACTTCGAGATTTTTTCCCTCCGGAGGATTTTCATCCTCTGTTCTCCGAATCCTCCGAATGTCAAATTTATGAAGTGCCTCACCCACATTTATTGCACATTTTAAAGGTTTAAAAAAGGGGTGCCAAACTAGGAATGGGGAGACTACACGTCCAAACTACAGAAAAGCGCAACATGACTTGCTTCTATTCTCCAAGAAATAAGTGGGGTAAAAACATGGCCAATACTTTCAGTTGTCTCCAGTGGCCTCAAACAACGTGCATGCTAGTGCTCAATGCGGAACTCAGTTCTATCGCTCCTAGTCTTTTTATGTCAAATCCCAGTTCATTCCAACGCATGCATCAGTCTAGTTTCATTGACAGTAACAATTTTTAGTTATTTAATTGTAGGATTATTTAAATTAAGGAATAATCAATGGTCTTTTTTGTGTGATAAGAAACACTCCTTTTTATTTAAGTCAGTCTCAAAGTATACATTAAGATACTCTAGCCAATGTTTAGTGAAGTTAATAAGTTGTTTAGTGACGAATATGGTAGAGTTAAGCCTCAGTCCCAAATGGACGAGAGCCTTTGCAACTCTGATAAATAGGCATTTTTTTGTATGTTTTGGGGGTTGAGATTTTGGGGAAAGAGATCAATACAAAAAATGGTTGGAACCATTTTGCACATGGACTAAAGCTCTCTACCTGGTGAAGATACTATTTATGACAGTGTATTTGTTCCCAAATTCGTAGTGTTTCTTATCTTGAATACAATTTTGATTTGTGTGAAGTACATTTCTTTTCCTTTAGCTACTATATAACTTGTCTTTATTAATATGCAACCTTTGATAATAACTATTCTTTGATGAAGATTTTTTTTTATTGCAACCTGTGGGAGTAATTGTGTTTTTGGTACATGTTTAATGTCTTTAAATGATATTTTAAGTATTGAAATTCTTGCAACAGAATATTCATTGAGTGGTTTGTTGTTTCCCTTGTTTTTTACCTCTATTATTTCACTCATCTATCATTAGTGTGCCACCAGCCAAGGAGGACCCTCATCCTTATCATCTTTCGACCCAACCATGCTCTTGTCTTGGTAAAACCAACCCTCTATCTGACCCACAAATAAAGAATAATCATTCCAAGACTTGAGGTGGCCTATATTTTCCCTCTAGTAGTTAGGTGCAGACTTTAGGACCATAAAGGACCATCATATTTTCCAGAGAAAAATAGCTTGCTATCCATAACCCAAAAAGAAAACTAGGGTTAAAAAAAAATAATTTATAGTGAAAATTGCACATCTTTTTTCTTGAAAAACCACTGGGCTAATAATTCCTTATGAATCATATAAGGGATTTTATTGAGTAGGTATTTAAATAATTTTCCATATTTCATTACATATTCTTTTGGCGTTTGTTTAATTTATTTTAGCTTCTATGCAGTCAAGCGTTTGATATCTTGTGTTTTAAATAATGTCAATAAATTGCTATTGATTTATGCCTTTGTTCTCATTTGACTATCTGTGAAATTCATGAACCATGTGTTACACATCGAAATTACTCACTTCGATAGTGTTGCAAGTGTCGTCATTACAAGTGTCCCAAGTGTCACATTTTGCTCACAAGTGTCGCAAGTGTCAAGGAAAGCATACTGCCATGATGCATATGTCGTGCCTATAACAACATGAGAAGGACACTTGAAACACATCAAACACTTGATTTGGAAGAGGAGGAATGGTTAATTGGGCTTATGAACCTCTTGCCATCTGAAAGAACCCAAAAAACTGAGTTTTTGGAGGAGAGCGCTCACCTATACCTCTCTCAGGAGTGCTGGCGCTCCCCTATAGTCTATCTGGGTGCATTATAACACTTTATAAGCCCTTTTGAAGGAGCGCTCCTACTCTCAGGAGTGTTGGCACCACCTAAAGCCTACTTGGGAGTGCTATAACACTCTAATGGCCCTTTTGAGGGAGCGCTACCTATTCTGGGCAGCAGTTGGTTTGTTGAGATGAATGGGGGAAAGATCTTTTCAATCTTGGAAGGCAGTTGGATTCGAACCCCTAGTCCAACCATGATCTTAGGGAAGATCCCTAAATCAAGGAGGAAAATCCTCAACTCACCCCAAAGATATCTCAAGTTGTTGAGCCTCTCCAAGGCTATATAAGAAAGCTTTCTCATGGTGAAAGGGGGATCTAGATGGAGAATCATACCCAACTTATGATCTCATAAGTGATATTTGGAGAAGGGATGAGAATCATGAAACCTATGATCTCATAGGAAACACACAATGAAGTGGAGGCTAATCAACGAAGCTATCTTCATTCCGATCATGGAGCTTTTGAGCAAGGGTTAGGCAAGGAGAACTTGACGAAACTGCTACATTCCATCTATGGTTGTAAGTAACGTTTTTTAATCATTAATGTAATATGCTTGGCCTGTTTCTTTCTAATTTGTGTTTGACATTACATGAATTTGTCTCTAAGTAGATAGGTATGCTTCGAACTAATCTTGATAGAATAGGAAGTGGTTGTACTTTGTTTGTCTACAGGGCTTATCGAGGAGCTCAAGATTGGAGTTCAACTTGGAGCATGCAGGGACAAACACCGGTAAAAGGTGTGTCTTTCCTCCTTCCTCTTCATGCATTAGTTTGTGCAGGCCTAAAAGGAAGTTAGTGACCATGATAAGCACTTTCTGTCTTAGAGTTAAGAGTCTAGTTCTTTGAGGAGATCTACCTGTCCGCAGGGAGATTTTCCTTCAACAGAAATTGGCGACTCCACTGGGGACGAATCAAATTTTTTTAGTTTTAGTCTTCCTCATAGACCTTGTCTTACCATTTTATTGTTTTCAGACCTTGTTCACCCCATTTGTTTGATTTCATATGCTGATTGGCTCTTTACCCCATCACATTTAGCTTGACTGTCAAAATTTGACTGAAATTTTGGGTTTCTGGACATTTTCATGAGATTTTTAAGTCTGGTGCCCCTGTGACCATGTTAATAGAGTGCCAACACTCCCTAGATGTGTTAGACAGAGCGCTATAATGCTTGGTTCCCCTTACACCAGAGCGCCAAACCTATTTTGGCAAAAAACCTTTCCAGAATTGCTTTTTCTAGGGTCCAATCTCTGTGTTTCACTTGCTGAGCCTCTCTATGAGTCAATGCTTCTTCCCACTGAACTTTGACATCCTTCCTTCTAAGGAACAAATACCTTGCTGTTTAGATTTTGTGGCCTTCTTCATTATTTTTTGAATTTTTGCTGTTGAGAGCTTGAAATCAATCCACTGCTTTCTTCTCTCCTGTCTGACTGAGCAGAAACTTTGGTGAAGGACATCAGAAGTCTACGAATCTTCTCATTTGGTTTTTATTTTTAGGTCATTATTCTTGAACATATCTCTTTTGTGTGAATTGTTTGATTTTTCTTTGTTATCTTTTGTTTTCTGTTTGCTTCTTGTTTCAATCACAGCAAGAGGGTGTGTGTTGTGTGTGCGAAATCTGATCATACTTGTCCGAATGTCCTTGATCTGAAAAGGTAGTTGGTAGGAGAAGTTTTTTTGCATTGAATTAATCATCATTCGCATACAAATGAAAAAGACACATATTAGTGATTGGTTTGCATATTAGAAGGAATTTTTGAAAATGTTTTAGAATTGCAATAGATTCTATTGAGAACTAATTGATTGAGGACATTTCATATTAGTGTTTGAAAGTGAAAATGACTCTTTCTATTTCCCTTAAGTAGGTGTTCATTGAAAAGAAACGATTGCTTATCATCTTTCATGCATCTTTTTGGGAATTGAGTCCTCATTCCATCAGTTTCACTTTCGCGCATCCTTTGAGTAAAGAACACCTGTAAAACGAATGCTAGTTAAAAATTATCTAGAACATTTTTGTTTTTAGGATCTTCCAGCAACAGTAGACCAGGGTTAGCACTTTGGATTAGGCTGTGAGTACAACTCTCCAAAGTTTTCAAAACAAACATTAGCATCTTGAGCTAGGGAGAGTCAAATCTAATTGTCGTATTGGTTTTTTGGGATCCCCCTCTCACACAGGGGTTACGCACAAGGTCGCATTCTGGTGAATTATGGAGATTATCCCTCCGTGGTTTAACTGTTTGTAGTGGTCGAATTGTATATTGGGGGTCACTTGGAGGTATACCCATGATTATGTGTGGGAGCCTCTTAGGTTGATTTCGGACTTGTTATCTTGCCCATATGTTTCGGATCAGACTATTGACTGTACCTACCCAGGGACTCACTATGAATTGGTGGCTTTAGTTGCCATAATCTTTAGGTACTTACACAAGGTGACGATGAAGGGAAGTCACTGTACCTGGAACAGACATTGGTCAAACTCACTCGGTCTCCTTGGAGGGTAAATCCACAATTACTGCGTGGAAGCTTGCACCAAGGTGAAAGTCCATTAAGTAGGTCACCATTGTAACTATTCCACCATATCCTAGCCCCTTCTTGACTTGATCATGCGACGTTGGATTTCATCACCAACTAGTATGATCATTGAGACAAATTTTGTCTGCTTGGTTGATTCCTAGATTTTATTAGCACATGCTATTTCTTTTTGTTAGTTGGCCCTATATTCTCAGTGTGTTCTATTTTTCTCCACAATTGAGCCCGTAGAAAATAAAGGTCTTCACCGATCACGTAGGATGCAAGGGCTGCCTTCGGAAGGCTATCAACCATTACCTCCTAACCCTCCCGAAGACAACTATCGTAGAGAGGTAGAAAATCAATCTGATGCTGGAAGTGTTATCGCTCCTCCATTAGATAACTCAGAAGGCGCTTTGGCCATGGTTGAAAATCCCACTACACCTGTGTCGGTAACTCCTCTCGAACCACTTTTGGTTTGTTTAGACTCCCTTGGGAACATCATAGATGAAGAGATCCCACGATTACCGCAGAGGATATTTACGAAAACATATATGGGATCCACAGAACCCATATTTGGTGATAAGTATAGGACTCCTGTTCATCCTAGCACCATAGTAGAAACCAATCCCACACCCCCTCGTTCTGTATGGAGGACTTCATCGGGATGCGATCTCTATGAACATTTTGAATCTATTCGACAACCTTTTCAACCTCATGACCCTCCTAGTGAAACAGAACTATCCGGTCAAACCATGAATCACCCAGTCGATCAGGTTATTCACCCTACTGCTACACCAACACAAGTCCATCCTAATGCTGGACTCATCGCCTCTACTCATCGCCAAAGCACTTCAATCTCTACCCCGGTTTCTACAAGCTTTTACTCTACAGCTCCACATGTTCCACATGATCCTGCTGGGACATATTCTCACTCGAGAATGCAGACCCCTACTGGAAAAACAAAACCAGCTGGGGGACAACCCCGTTTTCATGAACCTCCTGGAGGGCAACCTCCATTTTCTAGTGACACCTCGGTCGTAA
The DNA here is from genome assembly GCA_009831015.1 of Picea engelmannii. NCBI lineage: Eukaryota > Viridiplantae > Streptophyta > Pinopsida > Pinales > Pinaceae > Picea > Picea engelmannii. The sequence goes on from ML780384.1 coordinate 535,619, forward strand.
ATCCACCGTTGGCAGGGGGGAAACCCTCGTTTGTTGGAAACCCTTCACAATCCTGGGGAGTATCTTCAAGAGGCACTTTTACTCAACCCCACATTGGGGGGCACTTGTATAATAACCCACTAGGAGGAGCATCCAATCCTGTCCCTTCCAGAACATCTTACGGGAAATCTTATCTAGGCGGCATCCCAAACACCACCTGGAGTTCTCTGGGACCATCGTCTTATCCTCCTCCTGGGCCTCATGTGTATCCGCCTCTGGGATCTACTCCTTACCATTCTCAAGGGAAAAATGTTTATCCTCCTCACAGGCAAATAAATCACTTGGCCTATAATGTTCAGAACCCACCGGGTTATGCCAATGTTTCTCATGCACCATCGAATCCTTCTTATCCTAGCCAACAACAACCATATGTAGGAGGACCTACTGGTTACACTATCCACCTAACCCAGTCTATGGTCCTATTGGTGTTCCTATGCCGCACTAGTATCATTCACACATTAACCGACAACTACCTTTCCTCGCAACTCTAGATCTCCCAGACTTGTCTCGGTTAACTAATGATCCTATTTCTCATTCACCGGTTTGGCCAGTCATTCCAGCTAAACTTCCTTCTGATATTCTGAAATTTGATGAAAACCCTGGTGAAGATCCAAACAACCATGTGATGACTTTCCCTTTGTGGTGTTCATCAAACTCCCTCATGGATGATTCTGTACATTTGCGTCTTTTCCAGTGAACGCTTACTGGTTTGGAAACAAAGTGGTATATTGAACTACCACGTACTTCTTTTCATGATTTCAATTCCCTTGCCATGTCTTTCCTCATGCACTTTCAACTGCCTATTTGCTATGAGATGGGTACTGAACTCTTGACCTCCCTTTGTCAAACTAACTCCATGCATATCTCTGACCATATTCATGAGTGGAGGCGATGACAAAGGATGATCAAGGTAGTCATTCCTGACATACTATTGGTGGAATGGTTTAGTAAATCACTGTTACCCCCGATTACTCACGATGTCACTATGGGTGGTGCAGTCACATAGGAACAAGCCATCGCTCGGGCTCAGTACTTAGATTTGGTTTATTCCCAATCTGGTACTTTGTATGATTTGCTTCCGAATCATGCACGAGCTAATACCGATCCTTCCAAGCCATCATCCTCATCTCATGCGGATGGTGTTATTTGTTCCATCAAAGATCAATCTTTTTCCAAATAACCTACACCCTCCTCTACCTCCTCCCAAACTTAGATCTCTGAGGTGAATGCAGTTCAATCTGCCCCTTCACAACAATCCGTAGGTAAGAAGAAGACAAAGAATAAATCAAAAAATAATAATGAACAACCAAAAAATCAAACACCTGCTACCGAAAAGCAACCACAACGGAAACTGAAATTCCCGTGTATCATTTGTGGTGATGATCACTACACTCGAGATTGTCCACTTTGCAATGAAGTGGCCAAAATTTTCCAAGGGAAGTCACAACCCGCTGTGCTTACTCAACCTTTTCCACAGCAGCAATCCATGGTTGCTCAAACCCCCTCTCCTGGGGGAATTTCTAGCGATCCTAATGATGAGGCCTCGTCGAGTGCACATATTTATATGTTTAATGGGATCAATTTGACCACTCTCTCTAAGACATACGACACACCGGGTAACCCTGACAAAGGAACAGACACTAACGGTACTGGTACTTTACCGGATCCATCATCATCCTCCGTTAGTCTTCCATCAATTAATCCTCCATCTGGACCACTTCAGATTGAGAAACCCACATTCGACTCTATTTTATGCCCTCCTAAGAGAAATATTCGCAAAACTACCTTTAATCCTAGTTCACGAGCTGCCCAGAACTACAACATTGTTGAAGATTTGGCTCAAGCACCGTGTGCTATGTTTGCCTTAGAATTTCTACAGCACTGCCCTAGTCAATGCAGAATGCTCTTGGCCACTCTTGGTGCTGTTGATCCTGAGTCGTCCAATCAGATCATTTTTAACCTGGACAATTATGCGTCTCCACTCTCCCACCAACTTTCTTTCCAAGTTGATGTTGTTGTTCACAATCAACAAATCCACCGAACTATTCTGGATGAAGGAGCCTCGACTTGTGTCATGTCTTTGGTGTGTTGGAAAGGTTTAAAATCACCAGCACTCAACAAATCCCCAACGATGTTACTCACCTTCGACGGGTGGGGTTTTCATCCCCAGGGGATTTTACAGTCGCTACCCATCCAATTAGGTGGAAAAACTGTTACTGTTGATGTCAAGGTGGTCGATGGTCCCCTCGATTACAACTTATTACTTGGAAGAAGTTGGTTTTATGCTATGACTGCCATTGCCTTGTCAGTTTTTCAATGTGTCCAATTTCCTCATCAGGGAAAAATCATCACTGTTGATCAGTTGGATTTCTGCACGACTGATGCTCGTGCTCCCGCTACCAACAATATTCCTTTCTTGGGAGACCACAAGATCATGTATGAAAGAGTTGGTGTTGGCTTACTGAAAGATTCTAGCCTCATGGGTACTTTCTCTACACCACTTCCACCGAATACACATCATATTGCCACTGTCGATATGATTTCAACTGCGGCTTATCAATCTTTGGAATCATCTGACTCTTAGATTGTACCTTGTCCATTGGAATTTGATGCACTAAGTGACACCATGCCACTTAGTCCAGCTGAAACATCATATGTTTCTATCCCATCCACTTCTCTCGCATCAGATGACCAACATCTATTGGTGCCTGATGTTTCCTCGATGCACTCACGATTGAGTTCCTTGTCATCTGCAATTGACTGCATTTCCCCAATTTTTCCTTTTGATGAATCTATTCCAGAAATGCTTCGTATTGACAAGTTACCTCAGGATAACAACCATCACCAATCCTCTTTTCTTCCCTCTCGTGAAGAAATTCGAGCAGATCTATAGTCTATCTCCCTTCCTGGTGTTGATTTTTCATCATCTCCCATGATTTCAACTTCCGACGATTTGGATCCGGTCGTGGACATGGTGATTTCTTTGGTAGGATTATTGGAGCCTGATCTCCTTACTCCTATCATGACCCTCGACATGTGTTCCTTCTCGAGTGATTATCTTCCATCCATCAAAGATCTCCTGGAGGCCATGACCGAGTTTTGTCCCTTGACATGGTATCCTTCCAGAACGTTATTCTCTTGGAAGTCATGATCAAGAAGCAGTTACGAGCATAGTTTCTCTTCTCTGTGGCAAGCTCGTTAAAAAATGAAACAAAGGCCTTGAGCATAGTTCTTTTCCTGTGTCAAGCTTGTTAAAAATGAAACAGTCACATCTCTTAAACCTTCTTTTCATCCACCCTTCTCCTTTTTCTCATATACTAGAGAAATTGGTGATGACCTCGGAGATGGTGAATGAATTGAAGCTTGGAGGGCATGTCTCTAGCCTTTGGTGATCTTTCTGGAGTTAAGCCACTAGATGTCAAGCTAGGGGCATACCGAGCTTAATATTTGTTCTTTCTCATGCTCGTAAATACATGAGAATGCATCCGGGTAGAATTTTATCTCTTTTTCGGACCTATATGGATACATGAAAAAGGAACCCCCTAGAATCTCCTTTAAGCTCTTTTCAAACTCTCTAAACATGAAAAGATTGCCGAGTGATCTTGCTTTCTTTCCCACTCGTTAAACGGTTTGAAAGGGTGTCTTTCGAGTGATAATTTATCTCTTTTTCGGCCTCGTGAGACTAACATTACGAAAAAGGACAACACTGGAGTCATCTTTAAGTTCTTTTCAGACTCTCTAAACATGAAAAGATTACCGAGCGACCTTGCTCTTTTCATGCTCGTTAAAGTATTTGAAGAAAATGTCTGTTGAGCGATAGTTTATCTCTTTTTCGGTCTCATCAGACTACTTTACGAAAAAGGAACTTAGAGAGTTCTCTTTATGTGTTTTTCCAGACTCTATAATCATGAAAAACCTTCGAGTTTTCTGTCTTTTGCCTCGTTAAAAGAAACATAGACAGGACCATATGGGACCGAACCCTTACTTCTTCCAGTTCGTTAAACAAAGGAAGAGGAACTTACTGAAGGTGAGTTTTATCGAGCATGTGTTATCCTCCTCGAACTCATTAAATTAAAAAGAGGTACTCGTCTATCTGGATGGGGGAAAAAATTGAAAGAAGCAAGCCAAGCAGTTTTTGAGAACATTACCAAATAACTCTTAGAGTCGCCCTTGAACACAACACTTTGTCTTTGCGCACATCTTACTTCGCTGAACCTCTGCACTGAACCAATCCTCTAAGTTTTTCCTACTCCTTTGGGTCACCCGATGAAACTCACAGTATCCATTGCATCATCGTGTTTTGGTCCATGTCATGTTTCTGCTATATTGCCTCAACGTTCAAGGGAAGTATCCACCTCAAGAGTCAGCCATCACAAATATCTTGTCTCAATACCCATGTCAGTCCATGTTCATTTGATCTACCAATTACATCTCTGTGTCTGTTTCGTGTCATTGATGGGGGATACATCAAGGCCCTCCTTCGATGAGTCTATTCCTATCGACTTCAACACATTATCTAGGAACTAGACTTAGAAACCAATTAGTACTTTGGGACCTGCATGCCTCAATGGTAGGCCTCCTCACATTCAACAGTGGGTTTACATCATTGACCTCTGATCGGATGATTCCACGGATGTTCGACTTCAGCTCATCCATTCACGTTCATTGGAATGTACTAAAGTACCTTGGGAATCATTGACATTAATGATGATTTCCCTCGTGCTTGTTAAAAGTTTACATCATTGACTAGTAATCAAGTGGTTTCTTCCATGTTTGACATCAGTACATCTATTCACGTGGTTAGATTTGTACTACATCGGGATTGGTAAGAAGACCCTGGGTTGAGTCATCACTCTTATATGTACTTTGCCCAGGTTGTGATGGAGTTTCTCTTGAACCATGACACATATATTGTCACATAGATCCACTTTGTATTGGTTGTGGCTATGTCTTGTCATCTTGTAGATCCACTGTGTATTCCTCGTGGCTACGATCAGTTCAGGTTATGTGAGTATAGATCCACAATGTATCTTCAATGGCTATACCTTTTTATCAATACAATTATGGATCCGCAGTGTATTTTATGGCGGCCATATCTTGAAAGTCTTTATCACTCAAGCATAGGTATGCCTGCCTTGGGTTTGAAACATGTCATAGTATTTGTTGGATGTTTGTGTGTAGCTTTTGTCAGGTTCTTTGCATCTATACCCTTGCTTGAAAGTCTAAAAAACATTTCAGTTATCAGTTCCTGTCTTCTAACTTCATACTTTGGGGGTCAATTTGTTACACATCGAAATTACTCACTTCGATAGTGTCACAAGTGTCTTCATTACAAGTGTCTCATTTTTCTCACAAGTGTCACAAGTGTCAATGAAAGCATACTGCCATGATGCATATATTGTGCCTATAACGACATGAGAAGGACACTTGACACACATCAAACACTTGATTTGGAAGAGGAGGAATGGTTAACTGGGCTTATGAACCTCTTGCCATCTAAAAGAACCCAAAAAACTGAGGTTTTGGAGGAGAGCGCTCCCCTATACCTCTCTCAGGAGTGTTGGCACTCCCCTATAGTCTATATGGGAGTGTTATAACACTGTATTATCCCTTTTGAAGGAGCGCTCCTACTCTCAGGAGTGATGGTGCCCCCTTAAAGCCTACTTGGGAGCGCTATAATGCTCTGATGTCCCTTTTGAGGGAGCGCTACCTATTATGGGTAGTAGTTGGTTTGTTGAGATGAATGGGGGAAAGATATTTTCAATCTTGGAAGGCAATTGGATTCAAACCCCTAGTCTAGCCATGATCTTAGGGAAGATCCCTCACTCAAGGAGGAAAATCCTCAACTCACTCCAAAGATATCTCAAGTTGTTGAGCCTCTCCAAGGCTATATAAGAAAGCTTTCTCATGGTGACAGAGGGATCTGGATGGAGAATCATACCCAACTTATGATCTCATAAGTGATATTTGGAGAAGGGATGAGAAGCATGAAACCTATGATCTCATAGGAAACACACAGTGAATTGGAGGCTAATCAGCGAAGCTATCATGATTCTGATCATGGAGCTTTTGAGCAAGGGTTAGGCAAGGAGAACTTGACGAAACTACTACATTCCATCTATGGCTGTAAGTAATGTTTTTTCCTCATTAATGTAATATGCTTGGCCTTTTTCTTTCTAATTTGTGTTTAAAATTACATGAATTTGTCTCTAAGTAGATAGGTCTGCTTCGAACTAATCTCGATAGAATAGGAAGTGGTTGTACTTTGTTTGTCTACAGGGATTATCGAGGAGCTCAAGATTGGAGTTCAACTCGGAGCGTGTAGGGACAAACACCGGTAAAAGGTAAGTCTTTCCTCCTTGATATTCATGCATTAGTTTGTGTAGGCCTAAAAGGAAGTCAGTGACCATGATAAGCACTTTCTGTCTTAGAGTTAAGAGTCTAGCTCTTTGAGGAGATCTACCTGTCTGCAGGGAGATTCTCCTTCAACACCATGTGAGTTCTAGTTTTTCGAGGGCCCTAGAAAGTTGTACCATTTTTTTGTTTTATATTTGATGTCCATGGAATCCCAATTTTTTTTTCATATGAGCCAATGATTCTTAGGGTCCTCATCCCCTTTGTATAAAGGTAGGTGATGGTGCAACAATTTGTATGTAAAGGAGGGTTTTGAATTTGACTAGGGTTTAATTGGTGTGGTTGAATGCGTTTCTTGTCTGAATTATGTCATCAACTACTTATTAGTAGTTCATTCAATTGAAATTGTTTTGATTGGATGAAGAACTTCTAGGTATTTTTGGAAATATGGGTCTATATATTAAATGAGGTTACTCATTTATGATCACGTCTCTTCATTATGACTATTATTTGAAGCTATGTGTTCTTCTTCAGATACTAAATTTGGCAGGGGGGTTACATTCATGAGATCATTAATATGGAGGAGTATGTTGTTATCACCCTTGACACTTATCCAGTTTCCCTCAACACTTACCCAATTTGTCAATGATTTGTCCTTGGTCATCTAGTCTATACCACACTAAAGAAATCCTAAATCCATTTGCAAGTACTACCAAAGGAATTCTATAATCTGGTACTTGCTTGAATCGAGTATGAAGGTATATGCAATGTAGGTCCCAACTCATTGACATCCATACTTTCAATATTATCCGCGAGTCAAAGGGTGAGAATGCTAGTCTCTACCAACTACAATTCTTCATCTAACTTAGGAACCATCAGGGCTTCCCCCCATTCCACATATTGTTGGTCAATAAAAAAATCAAATTGGTCCAATGCTCTAATGACTTGTTGCTCCCGAGGAATACTTCTAGATCGACAAGGGTTTGTGGCATCATGTATCTTGGCTCTTCCCTTCTATCTTTTGTCCTGTTCAATGTTTTTTAGTTTGACTGTTGGATTATGAAACTACATTCTCTTTGCAGTTCTTTTATTTATTCCTTCACCCAATATATATTCCCCTTGTTTTTCGATTGATATCTTCCCTTTTCTTGGAATTATTATGATTTCTTCCACAATGTAGGATGGTTAGGGTTTTTACTCCATTTTCATCTGATGAACATATACCCCCCCATAATCGACGCTGATTTTATTCTTGGTCAACAAATGGTACCACAATCAATCTTGTTCATTTCTATAGAAAATATTTCCATACTTCTTGATTATTATTGCATTCCGCGTTCAAAAATTTCTTCCACTCTTGTCTTTTCTTCTAGTTGGAATGATTGGAATTTTCATAGGAGGTATTGGTTCAACAATGTGACCAATACCCTTATCAACTAAGAACTTGTGAAACAAGTTTGGTACCATATAAAGGAAGATGTTCTGAAGGTCATCGTAAAACCTTATTTTGATGTCATCTAGAGATAATGATGTATACCCTAATTAGAGTGTCAGGCTCTAATAGGTCACATTAGACCTCCCATCCACTTTTTCATTGTTGTAATCTAAGGGATTACACAAGGAAGTTACCAATAGTGCAATACAAAACATATTATACAAGAAATCATATATAAAAGGAGATAGAGGAGAAACGTAGTAGTGGATCTAGAAATAATTAGTATTTTATTATAATATATAAATAACCTCTTTCTCTTTTATTACATCCATGATCACATCTATCTATACATTGATTCTAGTGGCAACTAGTTACAACTGTTCTAACTACCTTAATCGATCGACTTGACCCAACATTCAACTGAATCAACTACTTAGTCGACTTGTCTTTGTAGTAAAATGGCATATTAGATTGGTTGACTTCATAGCCTAGTAAATTAGTCAATTAGGACCTCCAACATCTCCCCCACCCTCAAATATTTCTTCATTCCAAAGAAGAGAGAGTTTGGAATTAGAAAAACTTACAAAAATGTGAAAATGCCAAAATTTACAAGACATGTTCTTAATAATATATCGTTGAACCATTTTGTAGTGGCACTAGTGCTATTGGAATTGCATTTGTTGGGGATTATGGAACATATTCTAGTGGTTTCTTTGACTGATTAATCAATAATATTGGTTTAAAATCTTGTATCTAACACAGGGTTGTTGGTGTTGAATGCTACTAGTTTGATCATATGGAATCCTATATAAATAAAAGTCACAAGACCTAGGTTCTTTCTCAACACTAGAGAAAGTTCGTCACTGCTCAAGTCAACATGGAAAATTACAGACAATGGAATACCTTCATGCCACTAATACAAATGAAAATTCTTCTAAATTTTAGTGGCGAGTGATACCCTATCTCCACTCTTTCCTCCTGCACCCCATGAATGATGTGGTTTTGAACGCATGAATTTTTCCTTTGATGTGTTTTGCACAACAATTCCAGGTGCAAGACTAGAGTTTTGATCAAATTTCACCCTGTCAAGGGAATTTCAATTTCTTGTCTTTCTAAAAGGAGGGATTTAATCCCTTGCCAACAACACTAGTCAATGTTGAAAAATCAAGCCAGTGCTTTCCTTGGCACATTTACTTGTCAATCTCAGTGGGGTTTTAACCCAATACCTAGTGCTTGTCAAAACAATTTCCATTCCAGTGCCCCCATTATGTAGGGATCATCCTTCCCTAGCAGGGGACTAACTCTTCTATATGAAATATCATAGTTGATTTAGTATTCAATAGGATAAATACCCTTTGAAAATTCTCTCATTCAAATTAGGGAGGGATCTAGTGAACTTGATAGAGCTTACTTTATCTATCCCAACATCTTAGGCTTGTTGTTTCTATGGAAAGTTCCTTATTCATTTTGGTTGAATTTATAGAAATATGATGCAATATATTGCATTTTTCATGCATGTGGTGATATAGTGGCACACTTTATGTAATATAAGTAATAATTTTGGTTTGTGGTAGAAATGTGTTTTTTGTGCTTTTGGTGGGCTTGCAATCAAGCCATTTATGATGGTTGATGACCATTATCTTTTGAAAAAAATCCATTTCCATTGATCACATAGTGTGTTTGTGTGATACTTCTATGGTATTGGGGTTCAATTATTGTATGACATCTTCTATTAGGTCATATTTTGCTAGGGTAAATGAAAAATCCTTGATGAAATTTTCTTTAAGTTCTTTCTAGGTGAATTTTTCACCCTGTGACTCCTCAATTTTGTACCACTTATAAGGAAAGTCATATAGTGTGTTAAGGAACATGTGATTCCACACTTGTTCATCTTTGTGTCAAATTATTCTCCATTCCCTCTCACAATCTTCAATGTGGGTGAGAGGGTTGAACCCCAAGTTAAAATTAGGTATATTAGCTTTGGCTAATAGTTTCTTTCCACCAAAGCATTCAACAAAGTAAGTGGCTGTGACGGTCCAAGTCTATAGGCATGGTGCATGCATGCCACACCATCTCATTTTTTTTTTCTATGAACAAATGCACTATAATATACAATCAACCTTGTTATTTGACAATCTTAGATACTATGTCGATGCTGATCTCTCTCTTTAAATTGCAATGGTAAAGTTGAGGTCGAATTAATTATGTCTGTGGGGATTTGTTAAGGCCCATAAGGCCCTAAAACTCATTTATTATTAGTTTATTAATTATGATTAGGTCATCTTAGTGGTAGGTTACATCATGCTCACTTTATCTCCTATTTATAACAATGGAGAATCATTTGTATAAACATCTCATCTTGTATTGTGAATTGCATATATTGTAAAAGGAGGTTTCCCCCTTGAAGTGAATTATTCATTGGCTATTTTTTGGATTTTGGTTCACATCATTTGGTTTTAGAGCATACGATCCTAGGGTTTCACTCCTCTAATTGAGTCAACTTGGCATTTTCACTATAATTGTTTTTTGGGACGATTCAAACACCAAAATTTTGAGGCTACTAAGGAGGCATATCAAAGTACATTTAGTAAAAATTTCAAGTGTTCTTGGTAGAAGTGTCATATCCAATGTTTGGAAAGTCCAAATTATGTGTCATTAGTTTCAGTGGAAAAAAGAAAGACCACAATGTTTCATAGCTGTGGAATTGAAGAAAGGAAACATAAGAGTACTACAAAATAAAATATTAGAATCAGAAAGGAAAAAAATGAATATTTACATTAGGAAAAATAATTCCTAGAAAGACAATATCCCAAGTAAGGTTTTAAAGGTACATAACTTACAATCGACATAACTTTTGATTGGAAGATCTATTTCTAGTGATTTAAAAATAGTAATAAAGAGAAAAAAGAGAAGTATTATTATTTTCTCCAATGGAAATGGTTCCTTCAAGGACTAATAATACTAGTAAGCCTCCATAAATATCACCATAAATATCACATATAACATCAGAAGAAAATGAATACTTTGATAACATGCTATCCCAATTGAAAAACCAAGTTGAGGAAATGAATCGTACTATGTTGAAACTTGTAGATTTATCACATTCCCAAGAAACATTTAAAAGGGAAATGAATGATAAAATGGAAAACTTGATGAATCATAGGATGAAAAAAAAGGAAAATAATATGGATGAAAATAAAGATCAAATGAAAAAGAGACTCATGATGATCATATTTGGGTCATATTATTTCAAGGAAAGGGGTTAATATAGACCCTAAAAATATCCAAGCTATTACAAAATGGCCTATTCCTAAGAACATCAAGAGTCTTAAAGGATTTTTGGGTCTTATAGGGTATTATCATAAATTTGTTAATAATTATGCACACATTGTGGGCCCACTCACATATATCTTGAAGAAAAATTCATTTTTATGGAATGAATAGGCTACCTTGGCATTCTTACTCTTAAAAGATGCCATGTCTTCTACACCAATATTAGAAACACTTTATTTTGCTAAAACATTCATAGTCGAATGTGATGCATTTGAAAAAGGAACTGGAGCAGTATTAACACAAGAAGGGAGACCATTGGCTTTTGAAAGTAAACAATTAAAGGGAAAATACTTGGTGAAATCTAGATATGAAAAATAAATGGTAGAAGTTTCACATGCAGTAAAAAAATGGTGACAATATCTCATTGGGAGGAATTTCAAAGTCAAGATAGACCATGATAGCCTAAAGTAAATTTTGGAGCAACGATTTTCATCAGAAGAGAACCAAAAATGGGTAGAAAAAATGCAAGGGTTTGATTTTCAAATAATCTACAAAAAGGGGAAGGACAATATGGTCATAGATTCCCTTTCTAGAATAGAAGAAGCCTCAAGTTTATATTCCATTACATCTTTCATTCTTTTGTGGTTGGAATAAAATCACCATGAATGGAAAAATGACAATAGTACGGGACATAAAATACAATATATAAAAGAACGTATGAACTCTATGGAACATTGAGAGTGGTAGATAGATATTCTCTGGTACAAGGGTAGAATATTGTATGCCCTCAATCAAAGTTGAACCAACAAATATTAAGGGAGTCTCATGACTCTTCGATTGTAGGACATTGAGGGTTCCTTAAAACATATCAAAGGATAAAAAAATATTTTTTTGGGAAGGAATGAAGAATGACGTTCACAAATTTGTAAGAGAATGTTAGTTTTTCCAAAGAAATAAAAATAAAATAGTAAAAACTCTAGGGCCAGTTCAACCTTTACACATACCTAATCAAATATGGGAAGATATATCAAGGGATTTCATTACAGGTTCACCAAAGTCAAAAGATAAAGATTCCATTTTTTTGGTCATGGATTGACTCATAAAATATGCACATTTTTGTGAAATTCAAAGTAACAAAGTTACCAACTTAATGACAACTCTCTAGAGTTCTTGTTTTTTCATAGTGACTATTTTTACCCCTAAATAAAAAAGTGGCACTACTGGTAGCACCCTTTTGTTTACGATGGTTAAAATTTAGACTCATCATGTTGACAACTGATGTCATTGTGATGTCATTGTGGACAAAGACTTTAAAATTTATCCTTGAATCAAAAAGCGATGCTACCAGTAGCACTGGGTTTTTTTTGGAGTTAAAATTATAACTTAATTGAAACCATGCCCTCGAGTACTGGTACCATTGTCGATAAACAACTCAAAATCGACTCCTAAATCATTTCTTAGATTTTATTTTTTTTAATTTACATTAAAAAAATAAATAAATTAGAAAAAAAAACTTCGCATGTTAGTTTAAAAATAAACACCCATTTTAAAAACAAAAACTCTAACTCAATTTTTATTTTTTATTTTTTTAAATTAAAAACTAACAACAACCTAAGAAAAAGAAAAGAATTGAAATTTAAAAAATTAATTAAAAAACAAATTTATATATAATTTTTTTTAAAAGAAAAACTTATAAAACTAAAAAAAATTAAAATAATATATAAAAATAAAAAAAAAATATGGAA
>ML780384.1:548651-576231 GCA_009831015.1 Picea engelmannii
TAAAAAAAAAATTTAGTACAAAATTAAAAAATACTTAATTTTTTTTTTAAATTTTAAACAAAAAATTTCAAAATTATATTTAAAAACTTAAAAAAAAACTTAAAATAATATATAAAAACTAAGAAAACATATGGACAAAAAAAGGTAAGGGATAAATTTTTTTTTTTTTTTTTAAATATAAAAACTTAAAAAAAAAATTAGTACAAAATTAAAAAATACTTAAATTTTTTTAAATTTAAATTTTTTTTTTCAAAATTATATTTAAAAGCTTAAAAAAATAATTGAAATATCAAATTACAAATACAATTTAAAAAAATATATTAAAAATTATGAAGGGCCGTGGGGCATTGCCCCAACCCCCCGTAGGCCAGGTCATGGCCCCATGGGACCACGACCTCCATGACCTCGCTAGGGCGATGCCCTGCCACTCCGGTCGACAATGTTCACATTTTAAATTTTATTTGTATTTTATTTAATTATCTTTAAAAAAATTAGTTTATTTTATTTTATTTTATTTTATTTTAGTTTTTTTTAAATAAATAATTTTTTTATTAAATTTCATTCGTTTATGGTATTACATTTGATTTGTATTATATTTTTATAAATTTTATATTAGTTTAGTTTTTAATTTTTTTTTTTAATTTTGTTTAATCTTTTTAATAATTGTATTTTTTTTTAATTAAAATTTATTATTTTAAATTTGATTTTGGATTATTTTTTAGTTTAAAATAAAAAAAAAGTTTTTCCAAGGGTTTTTGTTTTTCACTTTTGTGTTCTAATTTTTTTTTAAGGGCCATTTTTAATTTTTTTCCCCAAAATATCTTTAGATTTAACTCTTTTTTTTGGGTTATTTTTTGAAATTTTTATTAAATAATTACAATCTACATTTTTCTAAACAAAAGATATTATTTTTTTTTTTATTTCTAAAATAAATTTGTTTTTTCCAAAAAAAATAAAATTGTTTAACCGTTTTTTTTCCAATGTAATTATTTTCTTAACTTAAATTATTAAAAAAATAAAAATAATTGATAAACAAACTATTATGGAATTGTACCATTATGGAATAGAACTATTATGGAGTTGATATTTAAGATTTGATTTTCAGTGTTTTATTTTTGGTGGTGTGAGTGGTCAAGGCCATAGTCTCAATTAGGTCATATTTTTAAGTAAAAAAAAATGGTGCTACTGGGAGCATCACTTCTCAATTCAAGGGTCAATTTCAAGGTTCTATTTGTAATGTCAAGTAATGTCAAGGGAATGATTTCAAACAACTTGCATTTTTAACCACCTCCAAAAAAAAGGGTGCTACCAGTAGCACCACTTTTGATTTGGGGGTTGATTTTTGTGTTTTTTAACCCAAAAATATGATATTTTTGGGATAGAGTTCTCGTTTTGAGATTTCAGGTCTTGTTAAGTTGGTAAATTTGTTAAGTACAAATATGACAAGTAAAGTGGTGAAAGTTTCAATAAATGAGATTCATAGAATTCATGAATTTCCCAAAGTAATAATAAGTGATAGAGATCCAAAATTCATAGGAAGTTTTTGGAAAGGATTATGGAATACGAGTGGAAAAACACTAGCTATGAGCTCAACCTATCATCCAAAAATAGATGGTCAAACAAAAATAGTTAACAAATGTTTAAAGGGTTATCTATGTTGCTATTCTTTAGACAAGAAATCTCAATGGGTGAAGTGGATTCCTCTCGCAGAATGGTGGTATAATACCACCTATCACACATCTACTAAGATGTACCCATTTTAATCCCTTTATGGATATCCATCTCCTAGTATCTCATACATTTTATAGGACTTTATAAACAATCTACTCTCGAATAGAAGAAGAATCATAAAATAGCTCCAAAATTTTATGGACCCTACAAGATTATTCACAATATTGGACAAGTGGTGTATGAGTTAGATTTTCCTTTTTCCTGCACTGATAAGGTTTTTTATGTAGCTTTCCTAACAAAGGTTTTAGGACAAACTCTGCAAGTACAGACAAAACTTTCCGAATTAGATGAAGAAGGGAAGTTGATTCTTGAACTAGAAAAAGTTATATACATGCGTTCTATATCTCTATGGAATATAACCATTATGGAGTATTTAATCAAGTGGAAGAATATGCCTTCAGAAGAAGCTATATGGGAAAATGAGCAGTTCATGAAGAAACACCCTCAATTACAATCTTTGAGGGAAAAACTTTATTTAAAAGATTGGGGTTATGTTAAGGACCCTAAGTCCTTATGTTAAGGCCCTAACACTCATTTATTATTAATTTATTAGTTATGATTAGGTAGGCTTAGTGGTAGGTTACATCATGCTCACTTGATCTCTTATTTATAATAAGGGATAATCATTTGTATAGCATCTCATCTTGTCTTGTGCATTACATATATTGTAAAAGGAGTTTTCCCTCTCAAAATGGATTATTCATTGGCTACTTTTTGGAGTTTGGATCATATCAAGATTAATCTTGGATTATATTTGATTTTCGTTTCATATATTGGGGCATTGTTGTGATAGAAAATAAAGATAAAAAATTATTTTTAGGGATGGATTTGATTGACTAGCATTCACTTGCTTTTGATTTGTAATTTTCAAGATTCTATTCATAGATTTCTATATTCTATCTTTGACCAACTGACAGGGGTGAAGCATGTAATAATTCTCCTCTTATATTAGGTTAGACATTATCTCTATCTCCTTAGATATCCTAGTATAGTTTTCTAGCATCTATCTCTTCTTCTTAGGGTTTTTTCCATGGCTTTCATTCCCTACGATACATGGGTATGATTATTTGGTTAGTTCAGGATTTCCATCTCGATCCATGTTTCCTTAGGAATATTATTAACTTTTGAGATATATTCAACCACCACTTGGGAAATCATAAATCTTTCGACTTCCACGTTGACTTGTGGGCCATAGTGGTCTTGGAGATTTTCTTGTGTGAGTTACCTTATATTTTTACATGTTCTTTGTTCTTCTTTACATTCTTTAAGGATGTTCAGTAGTTCTAGTAACTAAGTGAATGATTTTTCTTATTTTAATAAATTGATGAATTCATTCAAGACTACATCCTTCATCCCTTCCTGGTACTACCTTTGTTGATGGTCTTGTTTCTTTTCTTCTTCTTCATTTTCAAAGAAGATGACTACTTCTCTCATGATCTATCCTTCCTTCTACGAATCAGGGTACTAGTTGTATTCATTTATGGGATTAATTTGTGGTATTTTTGTTACATTTTATTCTTGTCATGATCCATATCTAGTGATGACATTTGGGTTCTTGGAGTTGATGAATTCATGTTTAGGTATGCTTTAAAAGATATTGACATTTCTACTATTTCTTATTTTTCCTAACATTATTTGGAAACCTTAAAGGGAGTGATCACTAACTCCAATTATATTACAAAATTTCAAATCAATTCTATCCTTCATGGGATAGTCTAGGTTTAAACAATCTCCCTTTAGAAAGATAAAACAATAGAATTTTTAGAATATTCCTTGAACATGTCCTCCTCGTTGTACCAATCATAATATCCTCTTCTTCCTTTATATCCACTTCCTTGTTGAACATCATTTTGGTCAACTGTACTTATCCAGCAAAGCATTTCTAGGCTCCCCCTCAATTCACATTTCTTGCGCACTCTCACTGAGCTACTGCTAAAATTTTTGAAGTTAGACAATCTAGTCGGGACCTAAATTGCTTAATGATTTCTTCGGACTTTTCGCCACTCAAGGATATTTTATAAATTATGACATGTACTAGCTAACAAATGACAATTATGATTGTTGGTCAATATATATTATTAAACAAGTAACAAGTTCATCCCAAATAAACATAGGATTCTCCAATTTCCATATCGAATTTGGTTTCTCTTCATTTCCAATGTCACATTCTGGTTCTCAACTTTTCCCTTGTTTTTCTTCAATGACACCAATCAAGTACCTAGCATATTCAACTATTTTTCATGCTCTTCTCCAAACATGGCACTCACTATGGCATACTCACATATGCAAAAGAGCTTAGTCTTACCCTACTCATGACATTGATACACAATAAATGAAAGTGCTATGTTACATGGTTAGGGAAATGGTTCCCTATTTGCCATGTTTATATTGGAAACTCTATTGTGGAAACTCTCTCTCTCTCTCTCTCTCTCTCTCTATATATATATA
Organism: Picea engelmannii; assembly: GCA_009831015.1. Classification (NCBI taxonomy): domain Eukaryota; kingdom Viridiplantae; phylum Streptophyta; class Pinopsida; order Pinales; family Pinaceae; genus Picea; species Picea engelmannii. The sequence goes on from ML780384.1 coordinate 552,831, forward strand.
TATATATATATATATATATATATTCAATAGAATCCTTCTTCTTGTGGTCATCATGACTTTGACTGATGGTGGAAGGATTGTAGCAAAAAGGGACTTCATTATTTTGATGTATGACTTATTTTCAAATTGAGTTTATGACTGTATTGGTGGAATGGAAGGTTTAAGGATAGCTAATATTTGAAAAATTTACTCCCGCTCATGCCTGAAAAATCTCGTACAAGGAGAAATGTATAATGTGAGATATCTATTGGACTAAAATCGACATTTTTATGTGATTCTTCTCTATAGTGATTTCTCTTTTTAACAATATACTAGATGATGAGGCATTTCTTTACATGGAAACTATTTATGGTGATCACCAATAACATATTGTTTTGCAAATAAATGTCACGTTTAAACATTGAATTGAGAGAATTGATTGCATGGATAATTTAATCTTATATACACCATTTTCGAGAATGAAGTACAATGATCATTTCACTGGATTTTTCGTATATATAGTGGATGCAAGGTCATCTGGTTTAGTGAATAAAGTTTCTCATCATGTACAAAATCTTGGGATCGACTATGCTGGTCGATGGTGCACACAGTCTACTCTGCAACACCGTTTAAAATACTGTGCACCAAATAGGCTACACGACAAAGTTCTGAAGACCACTGCGCAATATACAGAAAACTCACTTTGTTGTGCGTTGTGAATATAGACACTTAATGAACTGATTTTAAATACGGAACTAACACAGTGCTATGCTTTGCGCATAAACTCATAAATAAGACAGAGTCTTGTTAATACATAAAACTTGATATTAATAAACTTTGGCATTGTGCACAAATAAAAAATATAATGACATAGATGAGCTTCAGCTCCAATGACTTGTTCTGTCAACTCTTCAATTGCTACTGGTTCTCTCTACCTCTCTGCTTCTTCTCTATGCATCGACTGCTTCTCTTCAACATTATCTTCTACATCATTGACTAACTAAATGACTCAGACTTATATGGACTCCGACTAAGACTTCCTAGAAAATCTAAGACCAACTCAACAATAAATACTGTCATTAATTCAAATGACTCTTCAACCACTTAACTCAACCCAAGAAGATAGAGATCGACTCCATTTATAACTTCCTACTTGTCGACTGAATTTTGAGTAAATGTGCGACTTTTCACTTACAGACTGTTAGACTGTCTGACTGACAAACTACTGACAGAAAAATCAATGGAGACGTGAAGATCGCATCGACTTGTAATTACAATTTCCAACACTCCCCCTTAATTATATGTTGGTGGGATTACAAAAGAAAATTACATCAAAAATTTGATTTTTCATTTTACTGTCGCTCATATGTTACTGTGTAGACTCCCAGACTATTGCGTAGATGTTGAAATGCATCTCTTTCTAAATTCTTTGTAAAAATGTCTACGACCTATTCTTTTGATCTACAAAATTCTAAATAGATATCTTTGTTATTCACCAATTCTCCGATGAAATGATACCTTGTATCAATATGCTTGGTTTTCTTGTGAAACAGATGATTCTTTGATAACATGATGGCTGAATTGTTGTCACAGAATACTGTTGTTGGTTTCTGTTGTTCCTACAAGAAATCCTTTAACATCCTTCTCATACATACTGCTTGACAAGCTGTGCTTGTAGCTGCAACATACTATGCTTCTGCTGAAGAAAGTGTCACTATGGGATACTTCCTTGATTCCCATGATACCATACATGTTCCAAAATGAAATGTGTATCGAAAGGTACTTTTCGTGTCATCGATGTTGCCTCCACAATCACTGTCAATGTATCTAGTGAGTTTGAAATCTTCTGAAGTGGAGTACTTAATGCCAAAATCTTTTGTTCCATTCACATATCTCAGGATTCTCTTTCCTACCTTCCAATGTGATTCTTTTGGAGTTCCTGTGAACCTTGAAATTAGGCTCACTCCATACATAATGTCAGGTATTGTCGCTGTTAGATACATAAGAATGCCTACCAGTCTTTTAAACAGTGTGGGATCCACCTTGGACCCTTTATCTTCCTTGCTTAGCTTCAATCCTGTTATGACAGGTGTGGGTGCTACTTTTGAATTCACCATATTGAATCTTTCCAATATTTCATGCGCATACTTGGACTATGAGATAAATATGCCAGTTTTAGATTGGTGCACTTCTATTCCCAGAAAATATCTCATAAGCCCCAAATCAATCATTTCAATTTCATCCTTCATGACTATCTTGAATTCTTATATGCTAAAATCACCTGTAAATATCAAATCATCCACATATAAAAAAACAATTAACACATTACCTTGCTGATTTGATTTGATGTACAATGTTGGCTCATTTTCACTTCTCTAAAATCCATTCCGTGTGAGATAGGAATCTATGCGATTGTACCAAGCTCTCAGAGCTTGCTTTAATCCATACAGTTCTTTCTTGAATATGTATACTTTGTTTTCTTGTCCTGGAACCTCATAACCTTATGGTTGTTCCACATATACTTCTTCTTCTAAGTTTCCATTCAAGAATTCTGACTTTACATCCATCTGATAAACTGGCTATTTGTATTGCACGAAAATAACTAACACAGTTTTGACTGTGTCCATGTGCACTACTGGCACAAATGTTTCATTGTAATCAATTCCAGGTTGTTGTGTAAAGCCTCTTGCAACTAACCTTGCCTTGTACTTCTGTACATTTCCTTCTGCATCTTACTTGGTTTTATAAATCCACTTGATGCTTATAACATCCTTGTCTTCAGGTACATCAACAAAATTCCATGTTTGATTGTTCTCTATGCATATGATTTATTCATCCATGGATTGTGCCCATACATCCTCTTTGACAACTTCTTCAAAGGTTAATGGATCATCTATTTGTGAAAATAGAGAAGAAAATGAAAATGAATTTGTTGCGTATTCATTATAGATGTCACACAAAATTATTATTTTTCTTGGTAACAGACTTGCTAAAGTTGGATCTGGAGATGTAGAACTGCTTGGAATGATTGTTGGTGTTTGTTGCACTCTAGGTGTAGACTGCACACGTACTATTCTTACTGGAGTACTCTATGCGGTAATTTGTGTCACAGTGCCAGATGTAGATGGGACTGCACACTGACATGTGCATGATGTTTGAACCACTTCATCTTCTGTATCATCATGCTCCATTGCGTCAATAATTTGTACTGTCTTTGCTATGGTTTCATCCCATGCTTCATTCTCCACGAATTGAACATCGCGACGGATTATGACTTTTCTTGCGACATGGTCATACAACTTGTATCCTTTTATTTCTTCAGAATACCCTACAAATATACATTTCTTTCCTTTGTTGTCCATATTCCTTCTCAGTTCATCTAGAACATGTGCATATGTGATGTAACCAAAAACTTTTAAGTGCGCCACATTATGCTTTGAACTTGTCTAGGCTTCCTGAGGAACTCTATTCTTCACATTCTTTGTCGAACATCTGTTCAAGATGTATACTGGAGCTGCTACTGCCTCAGCGCCATATTCATTTGAAAAATGTTTGGATGTCAACATACTGTGCGCCATTTCCATTATGGTTATGTTCTTTCTTTCCACGACACCATGTTGTTGTGGTGTGTATCGTGCGGTAAATTGCCTATAAATGCCATGAAATTTACAAAATTTCTAAAATTCTCTTCAAATATATTCTCCTCCTCTATCCATTCTTATACACTTGATGTAAAAACCACTCTGCTTCTCCACAAGTGATTTAAACTGTTGAAAACAACCCAATGCATCAGATTTATGCTTTCGGAAATAAATCCATGTATTTCTTGAGAAATCATCAATGAATGTTAGAAAATAAGTAATTCCTCCTATTGACGGAGTTTGCATTGGTCCACAAATGTCTGAGTGTACTATTTCTAGTGGATATTTTCTCTGTAATACTTTCCAACTAGAAATGATTCTCTGTGTTGCTTGCCAAATATGCAACCTTCACATATCCTTTCTGGTTTTTCCATCAATGGAAAACCTTTTACCATATCCTTTGTGTGTAGCAACTTCAGACCTCCAAAGTTCAAATGTCCAAATATGAAATTCCATAACCAAGAATCATCCTGTATTTCAAATTGGAATGTTGCCTTCATATCTATGTCATTTTCTCCTTTCTTTATACTACGTGCACTATTTTCTTCACTAGAACTGCATGCACTTTTTGCTGTAAATGCAGTGTCTAACTGCACACTTTTCCCATATCAATAGTTTGTGTTGTGTTCTTCTTCTTGGCTGGATTTAATGTCAATGGGAACATATTGTTACTTGTCATCTGGATTTTTGCAATAAGAAGATTGCTTGGGAATTTATCCATGATCACACAATGATTATCTTCCATGCAGATTCTGTATCCTTTTTTTAACAGTTTCCTTGTACTCATCAGATTATGCTTAAGACCAAAAACATAATATACACTAGACATAACTTTCTGTTCTCCTTTTCTGGTAAAAAATTTTATATCGCCTTTCCCTAAGACAATGACTTGGATATCTGTTCCAAGTGTAACCTTGGTTTGGACTGGCTCATCCAAACTAGAAAAAAGTTCTATTTTTCCTGTCATGTGGTTACTGCAGCTTGAATCTAAGTACCATATGTCACAAGGACTTGCTTGAGCAACATTGCATTCAACCGATGGCACTATATTAGGAATTTCTACTGTGCTAGGAATGACTACAACATGCACCATAAACATGGAGTGAGTTTGGTTAATTGCGGTGTGTGAATGATCTTGACTTTTCTTGTTTTGATTGTACTATCTGTTTCTGCACTCATATGCATAATGTCCATACATTTTACAGTAATGGAATTGAATCTTTGATTTGTCAGTTCTTTGACAACTTGACTAGCTCATACTTGGGCTTTGACATCTTCCACCAGTATTTACAGGATTGCTACTGCATCCACTTCTGTTAGAACTTCTTCCTCTACCTCTAGAGTTATATCTCCCCTTTTCTCTTCCACGACTTATAGATGACTGTGTGGAAAATGCATTCTCTAATGACATACTTGATCTATTCAATATGTAAGGCCCTTTACTAAGGCTTCAAAGTTAAATAGTAAATTTGTGATCTAAATTACTTTTCTTTTCTTGAACATGATATCTAATTTCTATTTTTGTTTGCATTACAACAAATATATCTAATTTATGTTGAAGTAGTAGCAAATTTAATCAGTTTAGATATCAAATTTGCAAATTATACAGTCCAAAATAGTCACAAACAGATTACACAACATAACTTTCATTCTTAACAAAATTAATATTGGTAAAATACCTCTTGAAGAAGAAGTTTGTCCCTTTCTTTCCCATTGTTGCAAACTACTTGAAACTTCCTGAAAACTGAATCTTTTCCTCCCAACTAGCTAGGAACAGAGCCTCTCCGGCTCCCTAGCTCCTGGAACCCTTGCGGTTTTCTTACCCCCCCGAGCCCAAAATCCCCAGCAACCCTGGTGCCCCCTGTGACATACCTCCAACAAGATCCTCAACAAAACCACAACCAGATCCTAAAAAAAAAACCCGAGCCAGTAATACCATCCTCCCCCAAAAATAATGCTCCCCCCTTGCCTTATCCTCCCCTCCCATCATTCACAACCCTCTTCCTTCATTTAATTCTCAACTTCCCTCCCTCAATTAGGTGTCAACCACCTTATCTCCTTTTCATTAATGGGTTGATATTCAGATACAAAATAATAATTAATAATTTATTAAACTGAAATTTATTAAACAAATATTTAATCATGAAATTAATTAATTAATTAATTAATTAAACCAATATACATTCAACAAATATTTAATTATGACAATTAATTAATTAATTATGGTTGTTACACACACCCACCCTTCAGGAAACTTCATCTCGAAGTTAAAATATTTTAGGATACAAGGGAAATGACACATGGTTCATGTATTCATATCCAATAAACAACACTATCAATAAGTAAGCCAAGAAAACTCATACATACTAGTGTACCTGTGCAAGAAATGCATGTGTAGCTAGTACATACAAGTCTTGTGCATGTACTAATAGAAATAACTATCACCTCTATAGTAATTTCTGTATGCATCCAATCCAATCAACAAGGATATTCAATTTATAATAGGTAATAAACCAATTGATTGTTTGCGAAATCCCTTAATTACAATAATCTAGCTCAACAATGTTTATTTAGACAATTGTAGTTTAGTTAAATAATTATGAACATACATATATACACATTGTCTTTTTAGAAGGAAAAAGAATAAATTCCACCATAAGGCAAAACTCCATACACTCTCAACTATTTCTATTCATCCTTCCTCCCTAACTTACTTCCATCTTCCATTCCTATCCTTCCTCTGCTAGACTATCTTGGAGCGTCAACTATATTGGCCTAACTCCGAATAGAACCCATAAGCGTAAGTGTCATTATCTTGACCAAGCTTCCCTAGCAGGCAACTGACAATCATCATCACATGTCTAGGGGAGCGTGAGCTAACACCATCCTCCCATGACTCCAGGTTTCGGAGGATACATGGTGGGAAATGCCTCCACCCCACCTAATAGGACTAGGGTCCACACCCTACAATGGAATATATAGTGGCACTGCGTTGCTGGGAATTTTGTCATCGTTTATTCAGTTTTAGGTAGTCTCACCACCTGAAATCCTACACTGGTCCACATATCATAGCAACACATTCAAACCAATATAATTTTACATACAAAGATTCATACCATATTGTTTCTCGATCACTAGTCATGACATCCACTTTCATTATCATTATCCCTTGGATATTTCATAGCCCAATGACCTGCAGATTAGTCTATAACATAAAACTCATACATATCTATGCATTATCATCATGTAATTGCATACGACCACAATCTCAATTCGGTATCCACATACCAACAACTTAATATCAAGTTTTCAAGTTAGAAATATATCTCATAATATCCCCATAATTCAATTGACTTTACTCGTTCATAAAATTTTCATTTTCATAATAGCTTGCATCATATCCATAATCATTCAAATAATATTTAAACATTCATAGAATTTACATTCCCATAATAGATCACATCATATCCATCATCATTCAAATAATATTTAAACATTCATAGAATTTACATTCCCATAATAGATTGCATCATATCCATCAGCATTCAAATAATATTTAAAAATTCATAGAATTTACATTCCCATAATAGATAGCATCATATCCATCATCATTCAAATAATATTTAAACATTCATAAAGGTTCATACGTCTTAAAAGTTCAAGTGTATCATTAATAGTTTCACTGTGAATAGAAAATAAAGGTAATTAGGCCTCAGGTAATCCTAGTTGTCTAAGTCAAAAGGTGGTGTTACATACACCCAACCTTTGAGAAACATATTCTCAAGGTGGTAAAAAAAGTGAGGGATAATATCATCGTATGTCTTGGCATCCTCCCAAGTAGCAGATCTTGGACTAAACTTGTCCCACTGGACCCTAACTTAGTCTATATGCATAACGGTTCTACCATGAGGGTTCCTGCATCCAATACTTGCAATTCCTTCCAATTTAGTTCATGTGATTCATGACCAACATAATGACGTAGAACAAATACATGAAAAACATTATGAGTTTTATGCAAGTGGGGTGGGAGTACGAGATGATAAGCAACGGGTCCAATTTTCTCTTGGATTTTGAACGGTCCTATAAATCTAGGTGACAATTTTGTACCCCTCCCGAACTGAATGGTACTCTTATTAGGCCTGATACAAATGAAAACCTAATGTCCCACTTTATAACTTCGGTCAGTCTTGTGTGCATCCGCATAGCTTTTCTGTCTATCCTGTGCTTCCTTTAGTCTCTGCCTAATCTGAATCACCTGTTCCTCCATCTCTTGAATCAATTCTAGCCCAACTGTTACTTGATATTCAAATCTTTCCTAACTCAATGGTGTTCTGCAAGGCCTTCCATACAGAGCTTCATAGGGTGGCATTCCGATGGACCTATGAAAACTGTTATTGTATGCGAACTCTACCAAAGGTAGGTACTTCTCCTAATGGGTTTGATTATCCATAACATACATCCTAAGCATGTCTTCCATAACCTGATTTACTCTCTCAATTTGCCCATCTGCTTTCGGATGATAAGCTGTTCTTAAGTTCAACTGAGTCCCCAGCACCGACTGCAAACTTGTCCAAAACCTAGAAGTGAATCTAGAGTCCCTATCTGAAATGATCTTCTTGGGTATCCTATGAAAACGGATGACCTCACTTACAAACATGCATGCCACATCGGTGACATCGTAAGTGTCTCTATCCGAAATAAAATGAGCACTCTTGGTCAACTTATCTACTATCACAAGAATGGCATTGTGTCGATGAGATGTGAGCGACAACCCCACAACAAAATCCATAGAAATGACTTCCCACTTAGTCATAGGAACATCATGTGGTTGTAGGATACCTGTCAGGTGATGGTGGTCAACTTTCACTTATTGACACTCTAGGCACTTGGCAATGAAATGGAATACATCAAGCTTCATTCCTACCCAGAAGAAGAGCTTCCTCATGTATGCGTACATTTTCTTCACACCTGGATGTGCACAATAAAGTGCCTTATGGGATTCCTTCAATATGATGTTTCAAATATCCCCACCTTCAGGGATTTACATCCTTCCTTGATATCTCAATAGTCCATCTGCTTCCAGACTATATCCTTCATACTTTGGATCTAATTGCCTCCCACTTTGGAGGTTTGAGGTAACCTTTAAATACCAACTGTCTCCAAGGAGTTGCATCAACACACATTCCTTTATATTGAATTTTAAGGGTACCAAGGAGAAGACACGTTGTCTGCTACTCAAGGCATCCGCGACCACATTCTCTTTTCCCTTGATATATGAAATACCAAAATCATACTCACTCATGAACTGACTCCATCGCCTTTTCCTAGGATTCAGATCCCTTTTAGTGAAGAGATGATTTAAACTTTGATGGTCCGTTTTGAGCTCAAAGTTTCACCCTACTAGATAGTGCCTCCAAAGTTTTAGAGCTAGCATTATAGCTGCCAACTCTAAATCGTGAGTAGCATAAATCTCCTCATGTTTCTTCAACTTCCTTGATGCATAAGCTATCAGTCCTCCATCCTGCATTAGCATGGCCCCCAACCCTTGCTTCGAGGCATCTGTACAGACTGTGAAGTCCTTTTCCATATCCGACATTCGTAGAATTAGCACACTAGTTAGTAACCTCTTAAGCTTGATGAATGCACTATCACATTCTTCTGTCCATTATATTTGACCCCCTTGTGCTGCAAAGTGGTGATGGGTTTCTCTATTTTAGAGAACCCTTCCACAAATATCCGATAATAACCCACTAGCCCCATGAAGCTTCTTAACTCATGAGCATTTTTCGGCACTGGCCATTCCATAATGGCCTTTACCTTTTCTGGGTCCACAAAGATTTCTTTGTCGGAAATCATATGACCTAAATAGTGGATTTCTTTCTGGAAGAAGGAATGCTTCGACAACTTCCCATATAATTTGTTCTATCTAAGGTAGGACAACACCACTTGCAAGTGTTCCTCATGTTCTCTTTCGTTCTTGGAATATATGAGGATATCATCTAAAAAGACTTGTACAAAGTGGTCTAAGTACTTCCTGAATACACCGTTCATGAGGCGAATGAATACTGCTGGTGCATTGGTCAATCTGAAAGGTACTACAACAAAATCGTAATGCCCAAACCGAGTTCGAAAGGTAGTTTTAGGAATATTGCCTTCCTTAATCCTTAACTGGTGATACCCTGATCACAAATCAATTTTTGAGAATACCACTGCTCCTTTCATCTGATCAAAGAGGTCATCTATTTGTGGCATTGGGTACCTATTTTTCACTGTAGCATAGTTCAAGTTCCTGTAATCTATACACAGTCGTAAGGAACCATCCTTCTTCTTCACAAAAATTATTGGTGCACCCCAAGGTGAGACACTGGGCCTTATTAGCCCCAAGTCGAGTATCTCTTTCAGCTGCATCTGCAACTCACAAAGTTCTGGCACTGTCATCCTATACAGAGTCTTGGAAATTGGTTCTGCACCAGTTTTTAACTCAATAGTAAAACCAAGCTCCCTCTCAAGAGGTAACCCTGACAACTCATTTGGAAAAACATCCTTAAACTCTGACAATACTGGGTACTGATCCAAGGAGGGTCCTTTCCTTTCACTCACTGCTTCCATTACATAAAGTCGACACCCTTGCCTCATGCATTGCTTAACCTTCATAGTTGAGATAAAGCGTAGATACACCTTTCTCTGTACACCGTGGATCTCTACTGGCCTCCCTTCATCATCAACACAAAGCACCCTTTTTGCGAAATAATCTACCATAGCTCGATGGGCTTCTAACCAATCCACTCCAATGATTAGGTCATACGTCTCGAGAGTAGTGACATATACCTTCAACCTGGTAGTAGACACTCCCAGGTATACTAGACAACTGTCAACGCTTGGTCCTACCACTTTTTTTTCCCCCAAAGCCATCTCGACTTGTTTAAATTCGTCATGCTCGTAGGTTTCCAACCCACTCTTTTCTAATGCAGATGGTGAAATGAAACTATTTGTAGCACCAGAATCAAATAAAATTTTAACATTTATATGATTTAGCATACCTGACAATTCCACCACCGTGGCTTGATGTTCTTCCTGATGATTATTAACTGTTGCATAAATCTTGTGGCTACCACTTTCTCTTCTTGTCGGGGCTTTTCCTTCTCTATGCAAAAATCCTGCTTGCAACTCTGGGAAGTCACGCTGGTAATGGGGTCCTCCACATCCCCAACATGTAACATGAGATTGAACCTACGCACTACTCTGTGACAGTCTCTGAAATGAGTTCCTTCCCCTGGAACCTCTGCCCCTACTAGCTGCTCCCTGAGATGGTCGTGAACCTTCTTGCGTTGTTGGTGATGAGCAGGATGCTGCACTTGCTGCCATTGAAATACCTATAGAAACTGTCCTTGGTGCGAATCTATTACCATAAAAAGGTGGCCTAGAGATCCCTCCCCTAGAGAAGGTCCTAGGGGCCTTCCCCATGAATCCAGGATGATGTAGAAAGGTCGATCGCGTACCTCCGTTTAGGCTAATGTGTTCCTCAACATAATGTGCATTTTCAATTGCTTCCACTACTGAAGATGGTTTCCACATCTGTACCATGGCTCTTATATTAGGGTTTAACCCATAGACAAAGCATTCTTCCTGTCGTTGATCATTATCCACATATGAAACATATTTCACCAACTCCATGAACCTGGTCTCGTACTCTTCCATGGTCCTATTCCCTTGTACTAAATCATGAAATGCTCCCACTTGTTGTTCCTCATAGTAAGCTGGTAGATATTTTCTTCGGAACCTTTCCTCAAAAAGTTCCCAAGAGACGGTGTCTAGGGTAAGGTGCAACTGCCTCTCCAAGTTGCCCCACCAATTCAAGGCACTGTCCCTTAATTGAAATATTTTTATTTCGCCTTTGATGTGGAATCATAGTCTCTTAAGGCGAAACATCTTGTCATTCCTTCCAACCATGCCTCTGCACGTTCACTGGCACGACCCCCGATAAACTCTGGAAGTTTAATCTTCTGCAGTTCTCTAGTGATGTCTTCGGGTGGAGGCCCTCCCTCTAAATCCCTCGATGCTTTAGGATTACTTGTTCTAGATGGTGGGAGCTCCACTTCGATCCCTTTTGGCTGATGCCCCTTTAGAGTCTCATTTATGGCCTCCAAAGAGAACATAATGAGAGTTAATTCAGGCGATGGTGGTGGCAGCACTGGTGGTCCCTGCGACGATGCCCCTCTTCCTCCATTTCCTCGAGTCCTAACCATCTTGTATAATTGAATTTGCATCAACCAAAGGTTTGTCAGGGAGAGGCTAGGGCAATTCACATTTGTGCAACTTAAACTTGAAAACAAGGATAGGCGTAAGTTTTTTTACTTGTCTGTAAATAGACGTTACTCTCTTTAGGGGAAGTGGCTAGGTTAGGGTTAAAGCATGTAAGCTCGATGTTTTCGCCTAAGAAAACCACTGACTCTCTCGCCTTAATCAACACAGTGAATTTAATCCAGAAAAAATAATATTATTATTAGTATCATAATTAAGTACTTAATTAATCACTTAATTAATATGTACTTAATTAATCACTAATTTAATTAATCATTTCAATTGATTAACCACTTTAATTAATCACATTAATTTATAATTAAAACATAAATTTATAAATTAGTCACTATAAATTTATGTTTTAATTATAAATTTATAGTGACTAATTTATAAATTTATGTTTTAATTATAGTGACTAATGTTTTAATTTATAATTTTATGTTTTAAATTTAGGTTTAAACATATTTAAACTATGTTTTAATTTATAAATTTATGTTTTAATGATACCATGTATAAGGCACTTTACTAAGGCTTCAAAGTTAAATAGTAAATTTGTAATATAAATTACTTTTCTTTTCTTGAACATGATATCTAATTTCTATTTTTGTTTCCATTACAACAAATCTATCTAATTTATGTTGAAGTACTAGCAAATTTAATCAGTTTAGATATCAAATTCACAAATTATACAGTCCAAAATAGTCACAAACAGATTACACAACATAACTTTCATTCTTAACAAAATTAATACTGGTAAAATACCTCTTGAAGAAGAAGTTTGTCCCTTTCTTTTTTGTTGTTGCAAACTGCTTGAAACTACCTGAAAAATGAATCTTTTCCTCCTAGCCAGCTAGGAACAGATCCTCTCCGACTCCCTAGCTCTAGGAACCCTCACTGTTTCCTGGCTCCCCTGAGCCCAAAATCCCCAGCAACCCCGGTGTCCCCTGTGACAGACCTCCAACAAGCTCCTCAGTAAAACCACAACAAGCTCCTCAACAAAACCACAACCAGATCCTAAAAAAAAAACCCGAGCCAGTAATACCATCCTCCCCCCAAAATAATGCTCCCCCCTTTCCTTATCCTCCCCTCCCATCATTCACCGCCTTCTTCCTTCATTTAATTCTCAACTGCCCTCCCTCAATTAGGTGTCAACCACCTTATCTCCTTTTCATTAATGGGTTGATCTTCCGATACAAAATAATAATTAATAATTTATTAAACTGGATTTTATTAAACAAATATTTAATTATGAAATTAATTAATTAATTAATTAAACCAATATACATTCAACAAATATTTAATTATGACAATTAATTAATTAATTAGGGTTGTTACATAATATGTGTTCATGATTGATGAGGGAAGCTTGCAGTTCATCTAGATTGAACTGACTCTAGTCTTTTCTCTCTTTTAGATTCACAACAAGGGTATCAAATTTAGGAGTAAGACTCCTAAGTACCTTCTCAACAACTTTTCTGTCTTCTATGGTTTCACCATGAGACTTAATCTGATTTATCAGTCCAATGACATGGGTGTAGAATGAATCTACTGTGTCTAAATATTTTATTGACATGGTTTCAAAATCTCTTCTAAGAATATGTAGTTTTGCAGTCTTTACTTTGTCCATACCTTGATAAAAGGTTTGTAATATGTCCCATTCTTCCTTGGCTTCCTTTGCCGATGCAACTCTTGGAAGTATGCTCTCATGCATGGCTTGATGTATGTAAAACAATGCCTTTCCATTCTTATTTCTTTGATCTTTCAATACATCTTTCTCAACTTATGTGAGGGCATTGTAAGCTTCCTGATCTACTGGTTCCACATAGCCATTCTCGACTATTTCCCATACATCTTGACCTCAGAACAAAGCCTTCATGGTCAAGGACCACATATCATAATTATTTCCTGTAAAGGTGGGAGGTTGCATATTTGATGTAGAAGCCATATTTTACTTTCAACATAGTTTCTTCTCTCACAAACTTGTTTTGATAGAACCTGGTGTGATACCAATTCTTGGGATAGACTATGTTGGTTAGTGGTGCATGCAGTCTACTCTACGCAACACAGTTTAAAATACTGTGCACCAAACAGGCTACACGATAGAGTTCTCAAGACCACTGCATAGTACACAGACTACTCAGTTTGTTGCGCGTTGTGAATACACACACTTAATAAACTGATTCATAAATACAGAATTAACACAATGATATGCTTTGCACATAAACTCATAAATAAGACAAAAGCTTGTCAATACATAAAACTTGATATTAATAAACTTTGGCGTTGTGCACGAATACAAAATACAATGACAGAGATGAGCTTCGACTCCAATGACTTCTTCTGTCAACTCTTCAGCTACTGCTGGTTCTCTCTACCTCTCTTTTTCTTTTCTACGCACCAACTGCTTCTCTTCAACATTATCTTCTGCATCATCGACTAACTAAACTACTCAGACTTATATGGACTCCGACTAAGACTTCCTACAGAAGCTAAGATCGACTCAACAATAAAGACTCATTAATTCAAATGACTCTTCAACCACTTAACTCAACCCGAGAAGATAGAGATCGGCTCCATTTATAACTATTGACAGACAAATCGGCGGAGACGTGAAGATCTCATTGACTTGTAATTACAATTTCCAACACAACAAATTGCTAAAACATATTTTGAAAAGATGCTTAAGATTTACCAAGTATGCAACGACTTAAAGTGCTGTTAGAAGAGTTTGCTCAAGTGTGTCAAATGAAGGCTTAAGCTATGGTTTGTTTACAACAGAACAAGATTTTTGAAGAAAGTTGCAACTAGAGAATGAAATGTCGGTCATGTGTTATAAGAGAAATTCAATTACTGGAGAATGAAATACCCATCTAGCTTAAGGACCAATTATTTAATTTCACATCGAAATGATATTCAACTTAGTTCACTATAACCACAGTATGTATGGATAATAGTTTTTAATCTGGAGGTCGTTCTATATCTCATCTTTGTTCAATATCTATTGTCGGATATGAGCAATCTCAAAATATATCCATGCTAACTTGGAAGGTCGTTGTCAAAGCAACTCTGCTGTTTGTTTTTATCACTTTTGAGTTATGAGCATACCTGGCAGTTTTAAGTAGAGAAACTGTAACATTTTTTTTTTGGATATTCAAGACAAGTTGTCTCTGGTATTGCTTGTTTCGATTAGAGCCACGAGAATAAAGATAACCGTCCCCAAGTTATGCCAGCCCAAACAATTCTGTCAAGCCCTTATCTCCATGTTCAACTATATGATGCGATGAAGAATTGGCCGAGATCAGATCCCTTGCCAGTTATCTAGCGGAATTTCCTTGCTGTGCATTTGTTTTTCTACATATAGGAAGACGCAACAAAAGAATTTGGAATTCCATTACAATATCTGCGTTTATTGGCTGTAGGCTAAGAGGCAAAACCGTACCTATCAGCCAACATTTTCTGTTGTTATCAGATCTTATGATGTGGCATTGAACGATTATAAGTCATTGTTCTGCTCATTTGGAGAACATTTTAGTGAATATTTTATAGTATTAATTGTAAGTATTCGAAGAAAAGTTGTTTGATCATTGTATTCCTCTCTTAATGATGCCGAGGTTAGTAATCCACATGTAAGCCAACTACAAAACTCAAGCTTTCTCCCTGGCCATGGACAAGATGAGCAGCATTGGTGTCAGATAGGAAACCAGGGCGAAATCAGAAAAATCTGTACTCAAAGCTCGAATACGTTCAATTCTAGCACCTATTAATATGCAGTGGTTTCTTTGGATTTGGGTTAGGTTTATCTTGGTTATTAACATATTTTGGAGTTAAGCATGGAGGAGGATGAAGGTCTAGATTTTTCTTTGGATTGGACATGTGCAGAGTCGTTGCTGATGGAGTATAGGAAAGCTAAGACATCTGTAACATTGAGGTCAAACATTTAGTGTTAATCGGCTATGCAGTTGAAAGGTTTTCTCATTCATTCATTAGACGGGAAAAGACCCAGTTTATATCTTGGTTGCAGGTGCCATCAAATGTTCAGATTTATTACTCGTTTGGTTTGACAAGACCTTGCCAGCCTGCTGGAGGGTATGTAGAAAACTCTATGAAAATATTTACATATATTGAGCAGAAAAATTGTAAATGGTGTTTAAGATGTAACTTTGAAAGAAAAAAATGCAGAAGCGAATCAATGATTTTAGACGATGAAGTTTCATACACCAATTTGATGTGCTGGCTTAGCTGTGACCTTAAAAATAAAAAATTATTATTATTATTACAACAACTTCAACTAACACATAATTCATTGATATGGCACCTAAAATAGATTATAGCAGAGTGCATGTAGATGGGTTTCTTTAAAATCAAGAGCAAGAAAGGCCCCTGAGATCATATCTGACGGAGTAAATATAAATGATGTCAATGGGAAACAAGTAAAATATCATTGACACGTAGATAATAATGAATTTCCAGTGAATGTAGTTTTATTAAAGAAAATAAATTGGTTCTAGGCCCAAGAGTTTCTTTTCATTAAACCAAAAACGACCTTAGATGTCAGAACTGCTAATGGAATGTTATAAAACAAGCAGCGTACAACAACCAAATGGTTATATTTTTATAAATTTTCATGCTGTATTCTTTTTTTATTTATTTTATATGTTTAGGGATTTGATGAAATTGTTAGTATGGGCATCTTGTAAGTAGATAACAATTTTGAGCTTAGTCATCATTATTAAATTAAAGATAAAATGTTAAACTTTAAAATGATTTTATTATTTTTTGTTTTTATTGTTTTTTATTGAAGAATAATATATAACACAAAAATTTATTCATTTTTAATTTTAATTATATAATCTCTTTCATTTTTATTTCTATTAGTTTAATTTTTATTTTATAATTTTCAAATATTAAAAAAAAAAAAAAATAATCATCATTTGTTTTATTTCTTTAATTTAGTTTTCATGAAAAAAATATTCATCTTTTATTTCTTTTAATTTGTTTTATTAGTCCAAATTTTGTTTAATTAATTGAAACATTTAAAATTCTTTGTTTTATTTTTATTAATTGAATTTTTGTTTTACAATTTTCAAAGATTAAAAGGAAATACAAAACAATCATTGTTTATTTCTTTAATTTAGTTTCAATGAAAAACAAATTCATCTTTTCTTTCTTTTAATTTTTTTTATTAGTTCAATTTTTATTTAATTAATTTTTTAATTAATTAAAACATAAAAAACAAAAAATAAATTCATTTCATCATACCATTCCTTTCTCTAACTAAAAACATATATTTTATTTTATTTTTGTTAAATTAAATTTTTAAATATTTTATCTCTTTTGCTTATTAGTTTTCTTATTAATTTAACTGTTCAATAACTATAAATTTTAAAAGATTTCACCATACCATTCCTTTCACTAACTAAACTAACTAAAAACATGCATTTTACTTTATTTTTATTAAATTAAATTTTTAAACATTTTATCTCTTTTGCTTATTAGTTTAACCGTTCACTAGCTATAACTTTTAAAAGAGAACAACAGAGTCATTACATCATGTTAAACATTCTTTAGGTTATTCCTTGTAAATATTAACAAATTTAGTTGCGCTTTGTTTAATTTTCTTTTTTAAGTTTTGGATTTGTATTTTTAATTTTTTATTTTTTTTTTAACATTTTATGTGTAAAAGAAAAATATAAATTATAAATTTGCAAAATACATTAAAATTAAATAATTATAAAATCATACAAATAAATTTATGCTTAGACTTTTATGTTTTAGGGTTTAATGTGCTTTCTTTTGGGGCTTAAAACTTAGGATAACATTCCCACCTCTTCTTGCCTAGTTTCATGGGAGGTCGTGAGATAATTTGGATTATTTCAACCACTTTTTTGGCATTTTTCTCCGCGATGGGTTAATTATTCATAAATGACACCCCATTTGGGATTTTCTTTCTTCAAGTTGTTTGAGTAGTCCTTCATGGTGTGATTAGTGATGATTTCACATATCTCATAGTAGCATTAAGTTTAGACCCTTCTAACATATAAGTCTCTTTCATTTAGCTCACGGTATTTGAAATAGTCTTTGGTGTGCCCTTAATTCATATAAATGGTACACCAAAGTTCACATCTTTGCACAACAAGGTTCCAGACTGATTTTTGCAACATTTTTTATTTTTCTTTGACCTTTTTACTTGTAGAAGGTGTAGTCTAGTCATCGTCCAACTTGATTTGTTGCTCTTTTTTGAGGGCATCCTCACAAGATTGAATCTCATGTATTCTCAAAGGCGCCCATGAGCCACTTAACTTGAAATTCCTTGTAAATTGTATAAGGGATTTAACTGAGTAGGTATTTAAATATTTTATCATATTCCCTTACAAATGCTCATGGAATTTGCTTAATTTCTTTCAGCTTCTTTATGATTAAGTATTTGATATCTTATGTTTTAAAAAATGTTAGGAAAATTCTCTTGATTTCTTCCTTTGTTTTAATTTCACTATCTATGAAATTCATGAACCACGTGAGTGCTCATTATTTGACGAGAAATAGTTGTTTAGGGTTAGGGTATTGAATTCCTCAACCCTCAATTAGTGATCACGTTTGAACCTTCTAGAATGTTCTAGAAAATCCACTACATGGATATCCCCAAACGTTTAAGTAAATGGTGTTAACATGGCATCCAATTACACCATGGTGATAAATATGGTAGGTCAACTCGCGGGAGGCATAACTTTCATATACAAACTCTGTTTAAGGAAATTCTTGCATAGTTGGAAAGGCCTTGGTGTGTAGAATATATCTGCTTGGTCCATAGTAAGGTTGGAAAATTTTGTTTTTTGTTTGATGCCTCAAAATGTATTTGTAATATTTTAGATGGCTTTTTGGACCCAAATTTCCAAATTGGGATCAACTGCTAAAATGGCTCTGTAAGTTGATTCCTTCACTTTTTTCACCCTTAAATCATCGAGATAGATGAAAAATATTACAATGATTCAAACCAAATCATACCTCCCCATTTAGGGAGGTTTTTGATCCCCAAAATCTTGACTAAATGAGGTGATGAAATTTTTCCTCTACCTTCTCTCTGGAGTACCAATTTTCTTTGCCTGGAAGTTGTCCTTTCAACCCAATATTCCAAAGGTCATGTTGCCCTTGTTTTGTAGTTCTAATTTCTTCTACAAAATTGTGTCCTCTTCGAAATTTTCCCAAGCATCTGGTGCTAAGTCCTTTATGGAAGGTAGGACCTTCTCCTCCTCCCGTTCCAACATGGAAGACTCGTACAGATTGAGATTCTCCACATTCACTATTGAGTAAATGCACATGTGTGGGCGTATAATGAGTTTTTAGGAGTTATCTCCCACCTTCTTTAATATCTTGAAATTCCCCTCACTCCTTGTTTTCCATATACACCATCCAAGGGTGAAGGTGGAAAATACCCAAATCAAGTTTCAAAAGGTGACTTACTAGTAGAAATGTGGACTGCTCTATTGTAAGAGTGTTGTAAGTAGATCAGGTTTTCATCCTAGGTATTCAGATGTTTCTGATTGTAACCCCTCAAAATATACACTAGACTTTTGTTTGCCCATCTATCCGTGGATTGCATTTTGTAGAACTATTAAACCTAGTGTCCATATTCTCCCACAATGTAGTCCAATATGTATTGAGAAATCATGTATCCCTATCTGGGATGATTCTCCTTTGTATCCCAAAGTGCACCTAGACCTATTCAAATAATATGTTTTCTACTTCTTATCCTTTGATGGTATTTTTACAAGGAATGAGAATGTAGATCTTGTTGAAACTTTCAACTACCAAAAATAGATAGTCATGTCTCATCTTGGTTGGTGGTAAACCTCCCAAAAAATCCACGGAAATGCTTTCCCAAGGTCGAGTGGGTACATGTAAGGGATGGTATATACCTTTCTTCCTATTATTGGGTTTTTTGGTATAACAAAGTATACATCCTCTAATATACCGTGCTACATCTTCTTTCATTCTAGGCTAGTACACACACCTCTATAAGTTGGCAACTATATTCCCAACACCAAAATGCCTTACAACCTTGGAGGTGTGAGCCTCTCTTATAAGCTGTAGTCATTCACCTTTAGGGACATAAAACTTGTCGAGCTTGTAGAGTAACCCATTTTGGAAATGATAGTTATCCTTTCCATAAAATTCTTCTATACAATTTTATCCCCATATCTTCTGAAACACCTCCTTGAAGTCCTCATCTTCTATGTATACCTATTTTCATGCATCATGGGTAAGTCTTCCAATTTGTTTGTGTTTCCATTCTTATACTTGGTGACTATATGACATTGTTGTAAAAACCTAATCCACTTGTAATGTCTAGTTTGTTGTAGCTTACTCTAGGCCTACAAATACTCTAGTGACTGGTGATCTATGTGGATGATTGTATCCTTTCCCATCATATAAATTTTCAACTTCTTGATAGATTGAACTAGGGAAAAGATTTTCTTGTCATAGGTAGGGAAGTTGAGAACTTTCCCATGAAATATTTTAGAATCATAGCATACATGCCTTCCTCCTTGCATTAAAAATTGAATAAGTAGGGGTGTCTTGAATGAGATAACTTAAAGGCATAGGCATATATTATTAAAGAAAGCAACATTTTTTTTTTGTGGGTATATTCTCATAAGTATGGGGTGGCTTGAATGAGAGAACTAAAAGTTTCATAAGTATGGGATGTTGTGATTGAGATAAATAAAAGTTGGTCAATCTATAATGAGAGCAAGGCTTCCCCCTTGAAGCAGGGTGAGAGTAAATTGAGGTGCATGTGATGGAAATTTGTTAATTAGAAACTAACTAGAGTTCCCTACACAATCTATTATAGCAACTTGCACTCTAGAATGAATGGATTTCATTGAAGTAATCATGAATGCTTTTATGAAAATGTTAATTAAGTTAAGATTTGCATGGATTCCATATGGACTCTGTCCATTTGCATGGATTATATATGGGGTTTTAATCATAGTAATACAAATGAATCATCAAATTTCATTGTTAGGAGAGGATGGGGTAAATTTAGAAATATGTTTTGGAGATAACAGTTAGGTGAATATTTCATCCATCATCAAGCATAAATTAAGATGAAATGATAGATATAGTGTCTATCCTAAACGTTCAAGGACTCTGTGTGATTGGATAGAGTCCATATGATTTCACCTTTCTTTACTCTTGATGAAGCAGAGCTGGCCAGGAGTGCCATTTTATCTTAATTATGATTTTATAGAATTTTACTTTTATATATGTAATTAAATTTTTGGAATTATATTGATGCATTTGCACAAAGGGTATGCATATTTAATTGTCTTGAATAGAAATACATGGACCAAATTGTATTTTTTGTAATATATGGACTTTGGCCATTCTCATAGAGTCCATATGGACTCTTTATGAATGGATAGAGTCCATATGGACTTTGTGCCAAAGAGTAATACCATTCAATACACTAGCTACAATGATCCGGATTATTTTTGAGAACAACATGAAGATAGAAATATAACCGAGATATAACAATGAAATACACAAAAATATGGAAGAGAGAACAAAAATACAGTGAAACCCAACTTCTATTGCTGAATAAGATAGAAAAACACCGTAGAACACAAACTGGAAAAATGGGGTAGCTTATCTATGAAAAGAAAGAGATGTTGGCTATGCTTCCTTCACAAGAAGCTTTACATAAC
Organism: Picea engelmannii; assembly: GCA_009831015.1. Lineage (NCBI taxonomy): Eukaryota > Viridiplantae > Streptophyta > Pinopsida > Pinales > Pinaceae > Picea > Picea engelmannii. The sequence goes on from ML780384.1 coordinate 574,456, forward strand.
ACTCCATTGCATGCTTAAAGGGCCTCCTTCACCTCAATCATATAGGAGAGAGTGAGAGGAGAACAATTCCCATGATGCATGTGGGATAAATTGGACTAAGTTTATAAAATTCCATAGGCATGTAAAATACTAGTATTTCCCGAGTGGTCACCCATCCCAATACTACTCTAGACCGAGTGCACTTAATTATGGAGTTCTAATGGGATTCAATGCATTAATGCTATGTTGTAGGCATGTACATAAAACCATTACATGATGTCTGTAATTAACAAATGAATATGACATTACATTCCATTCCCCATCAAAAGGGTGAATGTCATGGTTTATCAAAACCAGAGGCTCAAAATGGTGATTCTGTGGAAAATGTGGATGGCCACTGAGATCCATCTGGATCATTCCTCCCCCCTTAGGAAGCAATGGTCTCCATTGCGTTGAGTGCCTAGGGGAGAGGGAAAAGCATTTGCTAAATTTGCATCTTGATGAGCTACTTTCCTTGTTGGAGAGGTTGCACCTCTTAGCTTTTTGAAGGTTGTCACGAACTTGTGGCTGAAAGGGTTGGACCTTTTTAACTAGTCTGGCTACATGAGATTTCTCTGTGTATAAGGAATATTTTCACTTTGCTGCAATCTTGTTGACCTTCTTTTTTTGGATAGAAGGTGCTTGGGCCAAGGCTGTAGTGGTTGCAGTATCCTTCTGTTCACCTTTTGAACAGATTTTGAAGAAGCTAAATTTTGTAGTATGAGATACTACCTTGCAGCACTGTTTAGGTGGGACATTAGTCAGAAGCACCTCTGGTATCCTGTAGAGATGACTCCCCATAGTAACAATGACACTATGGGGTTGAGACTCATAGATAGCATGTTGCTTCCACATATATGGCTGGCCCAAGAGAACATCACAGACATCCAGTGGGACAACATCACATAATACCTCGTCCTTGAAGGGATGGATGTCGTATGACAATCAACACTGCTGGCTGACACAAAGATCTTGACCCTTGAGAAGCCACCCAATGTTGTATGGTCGTGGGTGTGGTGTTGTTGGCAAATCTAACTGCTTGACAACCTCTGCTGAGATGATGTTCTTTTGGCTTCCGATATCAACAATAAAATGCAGTGGGGTCCCCTTCACCCACTTCTGTGAATGGAAGAGTTGCTCCCCCTCCTCAGGATCCAACGCCACCGAGATCTATCTGGATCATACAATGGGTAAGCTCCTGTTTTACCACCGTAATTGACCGGTTCAAGTAGAAGGTAGAATGTACGATATATATGAAATATATGGAGTAAAGGGATGATATATATGCTTGCAACCTCATGTATGGGATTAAGGTGAGATGCTACTAGAAATAATATGAGCGTAATGGAGGTAGTCTCAACAATGACCAAAAAGGATACTCAGTTTCTTATAGAAACTATCTATGTTGAAACTACCTTTTCGTCATGAAGTAATACCTAGAACTTATTTTGATTGGATAAGAGCTTGTCTTCCTTAGACGTAAAGAAAAATGTTAATGACCCAAGACCTAGATACATCTAACGGGAGTGAAAAAATAAACCCTTTCCTACCACTAACATGGCATTTTAGGTGGTGTGGTTTTCCTTGAATAACAATTATGAGTTAGCTCACACAATAAGTGATGGTTGTCCTCATTGTTGATGGAACACTAAGTTATGATAAGTTTTGTCACCTTTGAAAAAGAATTTTGCATTATATAAAGAGGGTGTAAAGATGGTGTTTTAAGTTCATAATATTTCTCATTGTTGAATCGATTTA
>ML780384.1:586354-611791 GCA_009831015.1 Picea engelmannii
CTCCCTGGTTTCTCTAGCACCAACTAGAAGGAAGCACCAACTCCCTAGTTTCTCTAGCACCAACTAGAAGGAAGAACCAAATCCCTATGTTCAAGCTCCCACTTGAGCCACTAAGGACACCAGTCCTCCCTTGCACCTCCCTACCACCCAGAAATATAAATCTTTGCTAATGAAACTTATCACAGTGATACAATATTTATCATTGGCTTACCAGACTTATCATTGTTCTGCTATACTACACTGCTCTGTCTGCATCAGTGTCTTCTGCACACTCCTCTATGCATTATGTTCTTCTTACGTTACGCACTATGTGCCATATCCATTTGATCCACCATTCTTCTTATCTGCATTTCAGCTGCTATACTCTCCTCCTTCTGCACTCTTGAATCTCTCATCACCACTGCCACCACATCTCTTCTTAGTACCGTGTACTTATAGCTTCTATGCCCCTTGTGCATGTAATGTGCACAATTCCTCTCCATGCTCACACCACGCCGATCTCCTCCATGTCTTGAGTTCTCTGTCTGATCATCGCAACTCTTCATCTTCTCTGGTGGTTCCTACTACGCATCCAACATCACTAGGTGTTCAGCTGAGATTCCTTAGGCTCTCTGGTAGGTGAGACTTCTCGTCTTCTCTGGCATAGTCAAGCTTATCCTTTCTGTTTTAGTTACAGACTTCAACGCTCATCCATCTGTCAATCCCCTCTAAGAATAGTCTTCATTCACTGGAAGAAGCTTGGAGACTCTTCAGCTCCTCTGGCGATCACACATAAGTATCTTCGAATCTTTTGGCATAAACCATCAATGGTTTCTAGCAGTTACATTGTGAAGAGAAACATTAGCCCTCCGATCATACTCAAATTCACCTGCACCGTTGGATTGGCTCCATGGGATATTGCATTCATTTCGACATTTCGACATTCGATAATTCGACATTCATGTGACCAAGTGTCCCGACACTCCTAGTCGTGATCCCCAAAACTCCGAAAAGGAGCTTGTCTACACTAGCTCCTTCCCCTATCTTCCACCTATGTGACCACATGCTACATCCATTTCACCTTTTTGGTATTTTCGTGAACTTATGACCTTCATTGACCCTGATCTCAATGAATTGACGGTCCAGGTCCATGATCTCAATGAATTGACGGTCTGGATCTCATCGTGAATTTGCATCTTATTGTTCCTTAGATGGAGGTTCTCGTCACTCCAAGTCACGATAGCCGAGACTCTGATATGGACTCTGATCAATGGTCCAAATCAAACCTCGATCTGACGGTTAAGACTGTTTCGTGATTTCACATATCGCAAGTTTGAGAGGTTAGGGAACCTCGTTCCTTTGACTTTCCAGTCAACGACATGACGATCTTTCGCCACATGTCCTATGGAACCAACAGTCCAGATCTTGTCGTGATTTCGACACTTCACAGACCTTCTTTATGCCTGATCAACGGTCCACAATTCTTGATGATCTAATGGTCCAAATCTTTTCGTGAATTCACATATCGTTAGTTTGAACATCTTTCCTTTGAATTTCATGACCTACAAAACTCCGAAATGGAGTCTTTGTGGTGCTTTGATATTTCACCACACGTCCTCTTGATCCAACGGTCCACGATTGTCCTCGATGGAAGGCCCAGATTCCTTCACAGTTTTGGAGAGTTGTATGACTCTTGGACTTATCGACCTTGTAACTTCACCATATCTAATGGCTATTGATCCTTCGTAGATACCCCAGATCCTACAACTAAGATCTTCTCACAATTTTTCCACTTCATGATGGTTCTCCCTGATCCAACGATGGTTAGATCTTACACTCAGATCTGATGCCTCAGATCCGTCCTCCTCTTCTGCGCGTTCTTCTTGTTTACAATCAGATCTGATGGTCCTCCTTCTTTCAGGAATTTAACAGGGATCCAACGATCACTGATGCTTCTCCTCCTGAGCTTAGGCACTGCGATCGACTCTGCACTAATTACTCCTGAGCTTACTTTGTTCCTGTTTTTCATCGATGCTTACTCTGATCTTGTCATCAATGACCTGCCTACAATCCTTTGCACATTTGCTACCATCTTTGCTACTGTACTTGCCATCAATGACAAGCATACACTCTCTATAAAACATGCCAACATGTTATACTTATCATACATGAGACAAATTATGTCAATGTTTGCTACAAGAGGTTTAAACAATTATGATATAATACTGTTTAAAGTGTGCAAATCAATTTTTTGGTTTTAACTAAACACTCTAAATTGGAATTGTTTAATAAATAAAATATGCTTATCAAAATTAAATAAATAAATAAAAATAATACAATTTTCGAGTTCAGATTTTATAGTTTCACTTAGGAAAAGGGAAAAAATAATGACAGAGTCCATAACGACTCTGTTCCATTCACACAGAGTCCAGATGGACTCTGTCCATAGTAAGGATATCAGTTTCTTCAATGTTTCTCCTGAGACTATCTTAACTATAGGGATCAGATAACAACCAATTGGATATTTATATCAATCCTTATCTTCTCTCTTCTATCTATGTATAGTTGGAAAAAAGGACAAAAGTAGCGCTATTTAAAGAATCTCATAGATATATTACTAAATGAATGCCAGTATAAAAATTATCCAAATTTGGTTCTTGGTCCCTTGGAGAAAAACCATGGTGTTTGAATCATACTTCAAATGCAATTATAATTGTATGAAAATATCTCTCTCCAGTATGAAATCACATGGTTCTATTTTCCAACTAATCAAGGATGTTATAATCAAAATGGTCTCATAATGTTTGGCCTCAGAAAGGATAAGACATATACCAAATTTTTATTTTTATTTTTAATCTGTCAAGATAATCCAACAATAATGCCAGAACCATTAGTTTTGAAATCGATTAGTAGTTTCTCATATGAATTTAGTAAGACACCAATTGGAATCAACGCCAATCGAAACAACAAACCTCAATTTTAAAAGGAGAATAAAATTTCATTCTGTTCGAATGGCACAGAGTCCATATGGACTCTATGCCATCTTATTCGATTCGATTTTATATAAATTGGCAACACTATTTTTTCCCTAAAATGGAATTTAACTTTGGTTATGGTCCCAACGAATTTTTTTTTCATGGAGTGTGTAAATTATGTTCAAATGCTGCATTTTTTCTTTGTACTTTTATTTCAAAGTGCATTTTTCTTGTTGGTGGTTGGAAAGTGTTAAGAGTATAACAATCGAATTTAAACACTATATGTTCTTTTTAAAAAGTATGACGCATAATTCGAGTGGAAAGAATGTTTAAGTTGGCACATATTGCGAAGGAATAAAATTTATTCGGACAGAGTCCATATGGACTTTGTGCCTTCATAACCACCCTAAAATCCTTTCATTTTAAGACACAATAAAATGCACAAAATTACTCAAAGTTCCATTTAACTCTATAACATAGTTTCAACAAAATCAAACATAGCTATATAACATAGTTTCTATAAAATCAAACAAAATCGAAAAACTAAAAATATGGTAATCATCTTATTAGATAAAGGTACTTGAGCCCAACGTGAATCAAACACACAATTTTATGATCTGGAGTCAGACGCGCTACCATTGTGCCATAGATCCAATTTTGTTCCAGTATTGTTGACTAAAATAACAAAACTCTATCACTCAATGATCAATAAGTCTGATTGTGCATTCTAACAAATTCAATAAATGTTAACTTTGTTTATTAAATAACTTAAGCTCCTAGCCACAATTTCTTCCTTTGCATGCTTTGTAATCTGGTATGTATGATAGTTCGAAGGAATCTGGCAATCTAGTATGTTTTGTAATCTGGTATGTCTGGTAAGCTAATATGTTTTGTAATATAGAGCATCTAGTGCTCATTTCCTCCATGTATGTGCAATAAACACTTCTGTGTAAGTGAAATGATTTAAAGACTTCATACATTATAGTACCAAATACTGTTTATAAAATATATCGAATGGACAAAGAAAAGTGATATGGACTCAAAACAATGAGAACAATTCAAACTAGAATTTACAAGGCACGTAATTTAAGTTTCTGCAAATTAGAGTTGTGATGCCCTTGTATCTACTCGATTTGATGGAGTTTTTATAGGAACGAGAGTGGTTAATTTTGGACTTTCACCAACAAGGAGGGCACACTCTAAGTCTCTAAATTCAGCTAACATTATGACTATTTTCTTTCCAATAGGGCACACTTATTAGAACCTATTTTTGGGACTGTCACATGCATTTGTTATGGAAACAAGAGGGCATACTCACCTTGTCCATTTATGGATATTCCAAAGTGACAAAAGGGCAGTTACAAGATCTATGTAAATAACCGACGAGGATTCCAATTACAATACAATTGGAACAATGCAATGTGGCAACTTATAAAGCCCATTTAGTGAGCCTAATCACTTGGCCATGCCCATAAAAGTGATGTTCTTATAAACTACACCTTCCATTCAAATCCAAATAAGGTAATGACAAATTAAGACATGACAAACATGAAAAAGGGAATTACAAATACATCAAGATCCAATATAAGTGCTTGCAATAATAAGTAGAAATTTTCCACACCAAACACTTAAGAGGGCCACATAATACCCAATCAATCCACATCAGTCACTTAAGAGAGCCATAAATTTTTTCCAGGAATTTAAATCACTATAATTAAAGGGGGAGTTCATTTCTAAAGAGGGAGGAAACATCAAATCAAGAAGATTTCAAATCAACTCCCGAGGAGTTCATTTCTAAAGAGGGACGAAACATCGCCAAATGTGAGAACAAATGAGGAAAATCATTATGATTGACCAAAAAAACCAACTATATGTTGTCCAATAACTATTTATAAATAGCGAATAAACTATCAATCACATGCAAGTTCATGGAGGAGTCTATGGACATATTGGACTCTCTGGTGGATTGGATAAATATTTGCATTATACAAAATAAATATTTGTTTCATGAAAATCATATAATTTTATACTCATCCCATTATCACACCTACATAAGTTCATGGAGGATTCTATGGACATACCGAAGATAAGATACCAAGTTATCAATTGGCAGATCAACAGTTTTCTTGTTTAAATTTATGGAAAGTTATAGTATTTGACTTTGTGCCATTCAAATATGGACTCTATCTGAATGGAATAGAGACTTTTTCCATTTGAACATAGTCCATATGGACTCTTTCCAAATGGAAAGAGTCTCTGTGCGAATGGCACCGAGTCCATATGGAATCTATGCCATTAAGAAAAATTTCATATGGAATCTGTGTAATAGAGTCCAGATCTGAATGGAATAGAGACAAATACTATAACTTTCCATAAATTTAAACAAGAAAACATAAAAAATATTTGTAAAAATTTAAAAATTACCTATATTTGCTGCCAATGCCCTACACCAACATTTCTGCCAATGCCCCATGCCAACATTTCCACCAACTCCAACGCTCACTAATATTCCAACGATCACCTACAATGTCTATAAAGTAACAATGTAACAAAAGGACGATCATATATAATGTATGTTTTCAGCCGAAACACATTTTTGACCGAACCTTTTGTTGCCGAAGAAAAAAAAATCAGCTACCCTTTTTGTTACATGAAAGCCGAGGATGTTGTTGGTGCCCCATTTGATTTGACGTGCAATGTTTTGGCTGAAACTTTCAAAACTTCAGCCAAAAAAATGATTCTAACAATTTTTTCTACCCCCATTCTCATGAAAGTGTTATCCACCTTCATGATGTTACCCTGCTCCCATGGCATACCCACTTGCATCTGTCTCCACTTTGAAAGGATTTTGCAAGTTTGGTAATGTGAGAATTGATACTTGAATGATCTTTGTTTTTAGCTAATCAAAATTCTTTTGCTAATTCTTCCCCCAATGGAAACTCTTACCACTCATTGTTATGGCATGGAGTGGTGCAACTACTTTTGAAAATGAAGCTATGAACTTCCACTATTAATGTGTTTCCCCAAAAATAATTCTAACTTCAGTGAAATTTGTAGGAAATGGCGATTTCATAATGGCCACCATATTTTTGGGACCTATCTTGAGCTCCCCTCCACCTATCACATACCCCAAATACACCAAAGACAGCTAAGAAAACTAACATTTCTTAAGGTTAGATAGTAGTTTGTTCTTCTTCAGAGCCTCTAACACCTACATTATATGTGATATGTGCTCCTCCCATGTAGCACTATAAATCAATATATCATCCAAATAGACTATAACAAATGAATCTAGATGTGGGAATAATACATGATTTATCAGTCTCATAAATGTACCAGGTGAATTACATAAACCAAATGGAATTACCAACGATTCATACAAACCTTACCTTGTCTTAAAGGTAGTATTCTAGGTGTCTTCTTCTTGGATGCGTACCTAGTGGTATCTTGATTTGAGATCCAACTTGGTGAAATATTTTTCATGTTGCAACTGATCTAACAGATCATTAATCCTAGGTAGAGGGTATTGATTTTTTGGTGTAATCTTGTTCAATGCTTTGTAGTCAATACACATTCACCAAATCCCATCCTTCTTTGGTAAAATTATGATAGGTGACCCACTAGGTGAGGTTCTTGGTCAAATCACACCTTGCTCCAACAACTGTTGCAACTATTTCTTCACTTAATTTGCTTCTAGAACAAACTATATATATAGCCCAATATTCAACAATGGGGAATATGGAAATAATGTATCTCATGCTCCACATCCCTCTTGGGTGGTATCCCTTTAGGATCTTGGAACACTCCTTTGATTCTTATAGAAACTCCTCCAATTGATGTTTCTTCTCTTTAGTACACCCCTCTAGGGATGCCTTTACTCTTATCAACTCATCCTCATTATGATTTTCTCTTAAGAAAATAAAAAACATATTTCTTACTGGAACTAATCAATTTCTTGGCTTGGTTGACACTTACGAGTGATATATTTGACTTTCATTTATACATGTTGATGATGTAGGACTTCCCATCCTTGATTAGTCAATACTAGTTGGCTCTCCACATGAACATTGCATCCCTCATATACATGTAGAGGGTTCCAAACACTACACAACATATGTCAAGGGGTACCACGTCCAATTCCACTTCATCAATGAAATAAACACTTACAAAAAATTTAAACTAACACTATCTTTCTACCTTTATATACTCATCCTTGTTTACCCAACCCAATGAATAGAAGCTAGGATGATCAAGAACCTCTAATACAGGTTTCCTGACTAGATCCATTGATCTGAGATTAGCCTATGAATTGGAGTCCAACATAGCATCTACCTTGGTATTCTTGACCTAGATCTTGATGTTGACGAGTTTGGTCATGTCCTTCTCTTCTTGGTGACAAAGGATACTCATATTCACCTCCTTCTACACCAATGTGTAGACAATATTCTCATCCACATCAAAGATTCTTTTGACTCGATTGCTCAAATCAGTGGCTAGAAGATTTTTTTTTTTTCTTCCTTCTCATATTCTTCGATTTCAAATATGGATGTAATTTACAACACTTTTCCTGAGTGTGTCCATCAATATTTTAATGGTTGCAATGGTTGTTGGGATCATTGCAGTGATGTGCAATGGATGGATTCTTCTTATGCTTCCCCCCTTTCCACTTGTTCTTCCCCTCCTTGGAAGCTTCTTGGTGATGTTTTCTGCTTGAAACTGTTAGGTTTCCTTTTCTTGTGCCCTATGTTTTCCAAATATTGTGCCTATACACATGCCTCGTCCACTTTCCTTGGCTTCAAAATCATAGCTTTCTTTCATAGATGACTATGTAAACCCCCTAACTACTTGAGGAGTACATCTGGGTTCTTGGGAGAGATAACCAAAATGATGGTCATCTTTCTATACTTAGTGGTGTACTCTTATACACTCTCCCTTTGTATTTACATGAAGTAATGCTAATGGATCCATTGGTTAAATCATGTCCCTCTAAATTTAGTTTGACATACAATATCTTTTGTTCTTCATCTATATGGTGACCGATGAAATAAATTTCTAGTTGTTGCAATCCATGATTCAATTTAAATTCCTAGATATCCCCTTGGTATGGATTTATGTCCACCTTTTCTTCCATATTGAATAAATACTGTGGAGGGTTTATGGCACTAGAACTCAGTTTCTCTTTCTTGAGTTCTTCCAGTGATTCCTTTTTCGGGTCTTCATTATCTCCCGAATTCCTGTCTGGTACGATCTTTGAATCAGAGCCTCCAACATATCCAATTGGTTCAAACTTGCTTGGTAGAGCTTCCACAAGGAGGGACATATTTCGATATATGTCAGTGACTTCTTTTCCAACCTCACAAATATCTCCTCTATTGGATATTAAGGATGTTTATGAACAAGCTCGTCAACCATGGCTATGGTTTTGTGACTTTTTTCTTAAATTAATTCCTTGATCCCTACAACTTTCCACAAATAACCCAAGAAAACCTTCCTTGATACCAATATCATATGTAAATTGTCATGGATATTCCACTGGAAAATTCGTCGCAACATATTTAATAAAATCTTGAAATATTTACCATGAAGGTTAATTTCCTTTGGATCTCAGACTCTTTAATTAATGTTTTTCTGCTCAAAATGTATGAAATAGTTCAAATGTGAAAAATAGAGAACATAAATAAATACTCAGACACCATCCATAAATAAACACACAATATTAACTCGGAAACCCGATACAGGAGAAAACCCAACTAGAAGGTGAGCTTGCTATACTCTTTTTTCTTCAAATGCAAGTACAATAAAGATGCACTCTTTATGGAGTTTCTTTTGACATTGTGGCCTTTATGGCTTCTACAAAATCTATCCTCCTCTATTATTCTCATATAATGCCACTCTCAGAAGTTTTTCTAAGATATGGAACAAGACACAATGCAAAAGAGTGAAACCCCTTCTCCTCCTAGCGGCCCAATATTTAACATAGCCCGATAGCCATATAAGGTTAGGGTATTGGCTTCCTCAACCCTCAATTAGTGATTAGTTTTGGATCTTATATAATATTGTATAAAATACACTACGTGGCTATCCCCACATGTTTAAGTAATGGGGGATGATGTGGCATCCAATCACGCCATGGTGATTAGTATGGTAGGTCAACTTGCAAGAGACATAACTTTCACATACAAATTTCTATTGAGGTGATTCTTGAACTATTGGAAAGGTATTAGTGTGTAGAATATAAATTCTTGGTCTATAGTAAGTATTGGACCATAAAAAGTGTCGTTTGACACCTCAAAATTCCTCCAAAAGATTTTAGACCTTTTTTTGGACACAAATTTACAAATTGGGACCAACTGCTAAAATGGATCTGCAAGTTGATTCCTCCACTTTTTTCACCAATAAATCATCGATATAGATGAAAAATAATATAATGATCCAATATGGATAAATAAATGAGTTTTCCTTCGTCATTTAGCTGATTCCACACTGAAGAAAGGCCAAAATTTACTTGTAGGAATTACCAAAGGAATTCTCTAACTCTGGGACTTGCTTGACTTGAGTCTAGAGGTCTACATAGAGTGATTCCTAAATTGTCAACATCCATACTTTCAATATTATTTTCTTGTTGAAGGGTTCCAATGCCAACCTATACCAAATTTTAGTTTTTCATCTAACTTAGGAACCATAGGGGCTACTTCACCTTTCATAAACAATTGTTCAATACCAAACTTATATTGATATAATGTTCCAACAAAACGTTGCTCCTGAGGACTCCTTCTTATAGATCGATGAGGTTCCATAATATCACACATCCAAAATCTTATCTTCTGTCCTTTTTCCTATTCAATATTTTGTAGGTCAACCGTTGGCTTATTAAACTACATTCTCTTTGTAGTCATTTTCTTTATTTGTTCATCCAATGTATATTCCCTTTGTTTTTCAGTCTATATCCTCCCTTTTCTTGGAATTCTTATGATGTATTCCTTGGTGTATGTTGGCTAGGGTTTTTACTCTGTTTCAAGAATCTCATGAGAAATTACCCCCCAATCATGACCCTAGTATTACTATTGGTTGATGAAGGTACCACAATCAACCATGTTCATTTTTCTAGAAAATATTCCCACACTTCTTGATTATTCTTGTAGTCAATATTCAAAATTGTTCCCACTCCTCTTGTATTTTATTCTAGTCAGAATTGATTGGATTTCTCAAAGGAGGACTTGGTTCAACAATGTGACCAACACCCTTATCAATTAAGAAATTGTGCAACAAGGTTGGTACTATACAAGGGAAGATGTCATGAAGGTCATTGTAAAACCATATTTTGATGTCATCCAAAGATGTGCACTCTTCTACTACTTGTTCTTCACACAAATCCTATGTGATTTTATCTACACACTTGTATAGGTTGGTTCATCCACCATTGATAAATTTTGACAACAACTATTTGTCTTTTGTGAGGCTATTCATGTGTGGGTCAATCGATGTATTTATCTATCTCTTCTGGAATCACCTCTAGAAAATTTTCATGTATTTCAGTGAAAAAAAGATCACTTTCTTGTCTGAGGGTCACTTGATTCCTTCTGATGTAGTTTTTGAAATAATTATCTTATTCCCCCTCTACCACCACTCACTAGACTTCTTTAAAACTATCATCTATGCATGCATGAAACTATCATACAGTCCCAGTTCATGTACTACTGGAAATGGAACCAATGTTGTAATCGAAGGGATTATGCAAAGAAGTTACCAATAGAGCACATACACATCACAAATACAAAGAAATATACAAGTAAGCATACATATAAGGAGATAGAGGAGAAACATAGTAGTGGATATATCTATAGGTATACTTTTATTATAATAGATCAAGCACCACTTTATTTCTTGTTACATCCATGATCACATCAATTTATACATTGATTTTGGCGATAAGTAGTTACACTTACTATGACTACCTTAGTAGTTCGAATTGATGCAACAAACGGCTGACTCGACGACTTAGTCAACTTGTATCTATATTCGACTGAAATATTACATTGGTCGACTATTTGGACTAATTAACTAGGCCCTCCAACATGAAATTTAGAGTCCAGTGCATGACTCCCAGAGTATTTGACTAGTTAACTTCTCTTCTAAATTATCTCAAAGAGTATCTGACCAATTTGAGATTGGGTGAGCGAGAGAAATTTGGTTATGGGCTTACAGTTTGCAATTTTTTATTTGAGAGACTCCCATTGACTTGAGCCTAATGCATGATGCCATTATTAGGATCGAGGGAGCCCCATATGGCACATTAGATATATTTTATGCATCTCTTAGGTGTAATTCACCAAGTGTCAGGTTATGGAGATGACTTATTCGATTGGTTTACCAACCAAATAGTGGCCATCAATGATTATCCATATGCTAGGATGGACTTTTGACATGAACTGAATCTTGTATTGCATCCATGAGCCCATTGGGGAGTTGTATGTAAGACATAGTATGCCATGTTTTTCTTATTATTTTAATGACATAGGACCAGTTAAACCTAACGATTTCCCATGAAATCATCATCACCATGATTTCAAGGAAAATATTGCATAGATATTAGACACATTAGTAGATCCACAGGTAACTACACTAGTATATCCATGGGAAATTCATGTACTAGAAGAGATATAAAGAAAAATTGAGGGTTCAACTCTCAGTGTTACTAAGAATAACGTGGAAAATGTACTAGAGGATCTACAACAAGCAAAGTATCTCTTTCCGTGGTCATGGAGTTCCTCCTCCTTTAGATTTGAAGTTTGAGGAGTAGGTACTCACATGTATTTAGGAAATATGTATTGTACCACTTAAGGTTAGTGATCCATTTTTGTATCATTATAGGATGCATAGCCCATTTTTGTACTATCTTTAAATGTTTTTGGACATAAAGTGACACTGTGTGTGTGTGTGTGTGTGTGTGTGTGTGTGTGTAGCAATGTGTAAATGATATTATTGAAGATTTGTTATTATGTACATGCATGTTTTGAATCTATTAATGCGACAAATCCCTGTCTAACACATAATTAGATAATGAATCAATAAATTCACTAACTCTTCTTGGAACATGAATAAAAGTAATATACTCAAAAGAGTGCTCAAGAAGTCTTACCATAAACATTTCATAGAATAATAGAACCACACACATGATAAACATTGTTCAAATGAAAACTACCAATTGAGAATCCAAGTGAACACTTTAATTCCGTATAAGAAGAGAAAGAGATTCATAGAATAGTTTGATGACTGCACTATAATCTACAACATTATTGGTCATAGGAATAACAAAAATACCACCTCACTTCACAATATGACCCATGGGAGAATTGTTGGAAAATTGTTGTCATTGATGTCAAAGATAGGGGGAGACTATTAAATCCAAATAGCATATTGAGGAAGCACTCTAATTACAGAACCATGCTAACAAAGGCACGAGGGGTTTATTCATTTTGTATAGAGGTATGAAGAGGACGAGATGACCCCATTGAAAAGAAATGACAAATGGAAGTTGGATGAAATGAGCTTGCAAGTTGATCTAGGAGGATCTCCACACAAGGAATCATTACTTTTCACACCATGGAGAAGATCGTTAAAATACTAATTGAAAATAATAATTAATGCTCATGAATGAATTAATTAAATTGTAAAAGTGATTAATACTTAAAATGAGTATGAGAAACTCATGTATTAGTCATGCACATTGGAAAAATGATTAATGCTTGAAGTGAGTTTGAGAATATCATGTGTTATTCATTTAATTGTAAAAAGGGAAATTAGTTTTCAGAATCCAAATCATAAATTAGTTTCCTAATTTTAAGGGGATATTGGTTTCCTAGTTTTAAGGAGGAAGTTAAGGGTCTCATGAGTTGGTTTGGACTCTTCCTCACTTTATTACAAGTGGTTTCCTAGTCTCAAGGAGGAATTTAAGGGTCTCATGAGTTGGTTGATATGCTTTCTCATTTTTGTCCTTGAATGGTTATGAGATCCTAAATTTGTGGATCTCGTCTCCTTGGATTATGGAGATTAAGGAAACTATTTAAAATCCTTATTCAAAGAGATATTGGAGAGATCTTTTAAGAGATGAAAAACAATCATGCTTGTGTTTTGTAATCCCCTTCATTGGGAGAGTTGAGCTCCTTCCATTGGGAGAGTTGAGCTCCCTCCATTGGGAGAGTTGAGCCTCCTCCATTGAGGAGAATGTAGTCCTTGTGGTGTTTGAAGAAATGACACTTATGTGATAGCCTTGGATCATGTGCCACATTTTGTGAGAAGATTTCATCCCTTTAAAAGGAAGGATAATCAAGAGATTCATATCCCAAGTGGATCCAAAGATGTAGCCAAGATGGCTTGGTGAACTCCGTTAACAACTCATTGATCTCTTGCCTCATGTGTTGATATTTTGTCTCATGTTTTCTTATGCATGTTTTATTTATGCAATTATGTTGATTAAATTCATTAAGAAATCGATTATAGGACTAACAACACATTCACCAAGTTATATTTAATTTGGATTCAAGTCTTAATAAATCCATCTTTTCACCTTTGTTGCAATCACATTCAATAGATCTGCAATTATAAATATGATCTTCATTAAGTGGCATAGAACCAAATCAAGTTTGGTATCAGTGTCAACCGGTACTAGATCAAGTGGTATTAGAGCAAGATTGATAGGCATTGTAGGTGTTGAATGCAAGATGGAAAAGACACCAAAGAAGGAATAAATCAATGAGCTACAGGACGTCAATCAGAGTATTCAAGTAGAGAATGCTGAGTTGAGGAAGATGTTGCGAGATGCAGAAGAAGAGAATCAAAGATTGCGAATTCAATTACAAGCCACATAAGAGGCTTGGGAAAAGTTGCAAGGTGATGAAGGATTAAAAAATTCACCCCCCACACCCGACCTAGAAATGGTAACTGAGGTAAACAATACTTCTTTAGTTTCATGTTCTTCTCCTGATGAAGATGATTTTGGTGCTTTTGAAAAGAACACTACAGGGATTGGCTTGAAGATAATGAATAAAATGGGATATGATGAAGGAGGCCTTGGAGCCAATGACCAAGGAATTGTGAATCCCATATAAGTGGTGGAACTACCTTTATATGCAGGATTGGGCTATGTTATAAAGGAAGTTGGAGAATTCTCCAAAACCACATAAATAAGAGATTCCTCAAGTGACAAGTATGAATCAGAGTAGGATGAGATCAGATTATACCTTTCCGATGATCGTGATTACGATTCATCTCCAAAGGGAGATGAACATTACAAAAGGGGAGATCAAACAAGTTATCCTCGCTAGACCTACACCAGAGACAACCAAGGAAGGTATACAAAGTATCATTATTCAAATGTTCCTTTTGATTACAAGCAAATTGGCAATGTAAAGCAAAGTTTATGGCATAGAAAACCATGTACATTTTGCAGTTTGAATAATCATGTTGTTTCCAAGTGTTGGAAAAGAATGGATTTGTACAGGAAGGTTACGAAAACCAAGAATAATCCAATGCATGAGACCCTTCTCCACATCAGGAGAAAAATAAGGGCATGAAAACATGGGTAAAGAAGAACTATTGCACCGATTGCAACAAGGGTGGACATCAGGAAGCCACATGTTGGACACTCCATCCAGAGTTGTTGCCCAAGCATGATAAATTTGGGAAATCACCTATGAAGGAACCAACCAACGATGTAGCTCAGAAAGGAAGCCAACTACAGGAAAAGAGATAGCTCGAGAGGGAGAACCTATTCGTCTTGATGACTAAAAGGATGGGTAGAATTTTTGAGTTAGTTGATAGTGGCCATCATTGTAAATCGCTTGTTCCTTATAAGACCCCATAAAAGGGAACATTGATAAAAGTGATGAGATTTTCACTTATTCATGCAACATAGTGACATTTTAGACATTTTATTTGAGTAATTGAGCTACGGGGCTCCAAAATAGCTCAAAAATCAAGGTGCCCGAAATTTGAAGAAAACAACATGAAATCAAAGACCTCGATGAGATATTTCCAATGGTGAAAACAACACCTCAAACGAAGTTTGGATGACAAAGTTATGGCCATCTGAAATTTTCAGCAAACAAGTGAAATTGGAAAAATCCATATAGTGCTAACGTCAGGATGCTGATGTGGCAACACAAGAGGTTTCCACATGTCATACGTATAGATGATGTGGTAGACCATACGATGATGCATCAACTTAATTGGCAAGTACAATTGGAATTATGGATGTTGATGTTAGTATAACACATGGCATGTTGGATTACTGAGAGGGCGGGGGGGTGAATCAGTAATAGAGTAATCTAATCCTTTTTAACCATATAATTCAAGTGTTATATAAATGGAGCATTATCATCCAATATTTACAGAGTAAATAAACAATGAAAAAATGAACAATCATACACATACAAAGTACACTAGTTTTTTTACGTGGAAACCCAAAGCAGGAGAAAACCACATAATGCTTTTTATTATATGTCTTGAAGAATTACATTCATTGGAAGCACCAACTTCCTTTGTTTTCTAGCTACAAATGAAAGGAGGCTCCAACCCCCTAGTTTCTTAGGCTACAACCTAAGGGAAGCTACACCTCCCCAATTCTTTGTCTACAACCAAAAGGAGGATACAACCCCCCATGTTCTCTAGCTACAATGAGAAGGTGGCTACAACCACATGTCCTTTCCCCATCCAACCGCTCTGAAGTAGAAGTAGAATGATGTAACCATTGTCACAATATCACTATGAGATATACCACTGTACAATTGTATCAACCTATACCACTGACTTGCATCTAACCTATACAACTACCCTGTAATCAATATGTACCTAAAATGAACATGTATCAACAAAATACAACCATTACGTGACTTGTAGTGATGTAGCACGCGTGTGTACATACCTTATCTGTTATGCAGCCCACATATGTACGTGACCAAACTGTTATGCAACCTGCGTATGCCTTCTGAAAACTAGGGTTTTCTTTCTCTTGAAAACTTCTGACCCTCTGTAACTTTTTCACATAGATCTGTAACTTGTCACTGTATCCATACTATATCTGTACCCTGTGCCTTTACCCAAAATCTCTATATCTTTCTCTAGTCATGTGCCATATAAGTGTGTGTAGTCATGAACAAGTATAATATCCCTCACATGATCCATACATCAAACCCTTTTTGGTATTCAAACTTTCAATACATTAACCACTTCACAAATACAAGCTCTCAACTATGTACCATAAAAACCTTTAGCCATATGCCAAGAAATACAAGATGTACCACAAATCTAACAAGATGTCTCAATGATAAATTATACCATCCTTGTATTTCTATAGATTTGAATTATACAAAATATCCCATGCAACCACTAGTATCTCTAGGGAGAATCCTCAAATCTCCATAACCGTTTTTCAAGAATACAACAAAATCCAACTATTTAGAGAAATAAGACATACCTTTTAACCTAGTGGATAGATTTGATGTTTTTTATCACTGTAGACATTTTTTGGATCATGTTCTTAGAATCTAAAACCTTGTCTTCTTCATCACCTCATATTTCCATGTCTTTGACCTCATGTATGCACCATGTTATATTGAAAACCCACATATGTATGCGTCTTGCTGTACTGGTAGCCCACGTATGTACACACCCTGTTGTACTGGTAGCCCATGTACACCTGATAACTTAGGGTTTTCAAGTATTCATTGTAATTTTGAGACTTTCACTGTCAACCCTTCATGCTACCTCAGACTTTCACCTCTTCATATGTATCAATAAGTATTTGCAATAAGCCTTACACAATAATAGATATTCAATTGTGTTCAAGTGTATTTAAAATGAGAGGGCCTTGCCTCTTATTTATACTTTCATGTAGCAACCCACTTTCCTTATTTTAGGGAGTTCTCCATTAAATTTATTATTTAAATAATTTCTTTTGCAAACACTTTGACTTTTTGGGGCTTCTAGATGACCCATGAGGGTTCTCCAACTTCACATAGCCATAACTCTCTAACCGTGAGGAGTTATGTGACATTCCACATACCACCATAAATGACATGACATGTACTATCCATCGATAATAGTATTACCTACAAATATATCAAAACTTATACCATTGTCCATAAAACAAACTTGGGTCCATTACCCAAACCTTTGTGCTACCAAAATTCACTACTAGACTTTCTTCAAGGGTTGACATCAATGACAACCAACCCAATTAATCAACAATCTCCCCCTTTGGCATTGATGACAACACTAAGATGCAATACTAAAGTCATGTCATGCAATACTAGAGTCATATCACTCATTCTCTCTCTATGACCATCGCTCCCCTTGGAACCATGCCTATGTTCTCTGCATCTGATAAATCTCTCCCCCTTTGTCATCAATGGAAAATGTATCTTTCCATTTGAGGCTCCTCCCCCTAACTGAATTGTCTGATCTTCCAACCTAAACTGTCCTCTTTATGGTTCTTCCTCATGTACATCTAAGACATATAAGATAAGCATTCAAAATCATTCATTTTGGAGTAGAAATAGCTCTGAGTCTCTGGTGAAGATACTCAAAGGCTTCCCGTGGAAGTGGTTTTGTAAATATTTCTGCCACTTCTTCTTTTGTGCCCACATATTCAACTCTGATTTTCTTTTCTACAACTTGTTCTTGTAGAAAGTGATACTTGATTGGAATGTGCTTCGTCTTGGAGTACATCACTTTGTTCTTTGAGATACTGATGGTGCTTGTATTATCACAATAGATTGGAATGGGATCATCATACTCAACTTGTATATCTGTCAGAGTTTGTTTCATCCATAGAATCTGTGTACAACAAGATTCTACTGCAATATACTCTGCCTCGACTATAGATAAAGATATTGATGAGTGTTTCTTGCTTATACATGATACTAAAAACTCACCCAAGTAGAACGTTGCTCCACTGGTGCTTGGTTGTTCATCAATGCAACCTGCCCAATATGCATCTGTGTAGGCAATAAGTGATAGATCCTTTCCTTTTGGATACGATAATCCAAACTCTTCTGTTCCTTTGAGATATCTAAAAATACTCTTCACTGATAATACATGTGATTCCTTTGGTGCTGCTTGAAATCATGCCACTTGTCCAACTGACTGCATTACATCTAGTTTGGATGTTGTCACATATAGTTGGCTACCAATCATTGACTTGTATTGCCTCTGATCTGTAGACTTTGACTCATCATCTTTTCTCAACTTGCAACTGGTTTGCATGGGAGTGATAACTGGTTTGCAATCTTCCATTCCAAACCTCTTTAACATTTCTATGATATAATTGGTTTGAGAAATAAAAATTCCTTGGTTTCTTTGACGTATTTGAAGACCTAGAAAGAAGGACATTTCTTGAAGTAATGGCATTTCAAATTCATTATGCATGTCCTTTGCAAATTTATGGCTTAACCTGTCATCCATACTTCCAAAAATAATATCATCAACATAAACTTCAATTAATAAAATACTATCTTGAGTTACCTTGATGTAGAGGTTGTTGTATGCACTTCCTTTTTTGAACCTTGCCTGCTGTAGATATTTATCTAGTCTAGAGTACCATGATCTAGGAGCCTGTTTTAGACCATACAAGGCCTTATTTAATTTACACACATAATATTCATTTTATAACAACTGAAATCCTTTTGGTTGTTCAATGTAGACTTCTTCTTCAAGTTCCCCATTCAAAAAAGTTGATTTTACGTCCATCTGATACACTTTAATATTTTTGGAGCATGCATAAGCTAAAATCAATTAGATTTCTTCCATTCTAGAAACTAGGGAAAGTGTCACTTCAAAGTCGATTCTTTCAACCTGTGCATATCCTTTACGTAAAAATCTAGCTTTGTTCCTTGTAACATGTCCATATTCATTCAATTTATTCCCAAATACCCACTTTGTGATGGTCACATTCTTATTTTTTGGTCTTGGAACCAATTCCCAAGTGTCATTTTTCTCTATTTGATCCAATTCTTCATCCATGGAATTATTCCAAAATTCATCCTTGCTGGCCTCTTCAAAACAGTTTGGTTCAATTGTAGATAAGAGTGCTAGGTGCATTTGTTCTGGTGAACAGATTCTTCTTCTAGTCTCAACTCTTGTATCTTTGTTTCCGATAATTTGATATGAAGGATGATTCTTCTGTACTCATCTGCTAGGTGTCTTTGGAAGCAATTATTATACTTTCTCTTTTTCTTCTGTTGGATTCTCTTCATATTCCCCTTCTACTTCTTTTTCATCTTCTACTTCTTCTTCGTAAAGCTGTTCCATTTATTCATTTTCTTCTTCCTTTAATTCTTGTCTACCTGTTTCATCAATTGTTATGTTGATGCTTTCCACAACTTTGTTCAATATCAGGTTGTGGCACTTATATTCTTTTCTTGCACTTGAGTAACCAACAAGTACTCCTTTGTCCACACAAGAGTCAAACTTTCCCATTCTGCCATCTTCTCTTTTGATGTAGCATTTGCTTCCAAAAACTATGAAGTGCTTCACATTTGCTGGTCTTCCTTTCCATAGCTCATTGGGAGTTTTGTTAGTGCTGTTTCTTAGCATTACTCTGTTTTGAATGTGAATTGCTATATGCACTTCCTGTTTCCAAAAGATATATGTCAATTTGGAATCCATTAGCATTGTTTGAGCCATTTCCTATACTGTCCTTTTCTTTCTTTCAACAACTCCATTCTGTTGAGGTGTCCTAGCAACAAATAATTGAATTTTTATTCCATGCCTACTGCAATAGTCCATAAATTCATTTGAATTGAACTCTCCTCCATTATCATATCTCAAGAATTTGATTTTTGAATCCATTTCATTTTCAACCATTTCCTTGTAGACCTTGAATTTTTCAAAAGCTTTTGACTTATTCCTGAGAAATCAAACTGCAGTCATTCTTGTATAATCATCAACTAATAACATAAAGTATTTCTTACCTTTTAAACCCTTTGTTGTAGTTGATCCAACTAGAGAAGTATGCACAATTCCTAGTGGTCTTTTCGTTGAATATTTCTTTGATCTGAACCTAGTCTTTGTTTGCTTTCCTTGTTGACAATGCTTGCATAAAGTGTTGGTTGGTTTCATGATCTAGGGAATTTATCTAACTTCTTCCCTTTTGTTGAATTTGACAAGGTTATCAAAATGTATGTGAACCATTCTTTTGTGCCATAGACAACTTTCATCTTTCTTTCCTAGGAAACAATTTTCATTTCCAATTTCACTTAATACATATATGTTGCTTGAAGTTCTCGCAGTTGTTGCAATCAATTTTCCTGAACCTTCTTTTCTTATCTCGCACTTTTGTGAATAGAAAATAAATTTATGACCTTGGTCACACATTTGAATCACAATTATAAGATTATGTTTCATATCTTATACTAGTAGAACATTTTCTTCCCTGGTATTCTTGTTCCCAATTTTGACTATGCATTTTCCAATTATTTTAGCTGAATCATCATTTACAAAGGAGATTTATCCATCTCTTTCATTTCTTAATGTAAGGAACCTGTATCTATCACCTATCATGTGTTTTGAACAACCACTATCAACATACCAACCACATTTCTTCTGCTTAGCTTGTAGAGCGAGTGTGCATTCTTCATTGATATATTGATTTTGCTTTCTTATCCATGTCCTTTTGAGGTTCCTATCTGTGATTGTTGTTGTTCTATTATGGTTCTCTAGGAGGTATTATCATTCTACAATATTTGGCCATGTGTCCAAAGTTGTTACATTTGTAGCATTCCAATTCAATGTTCAAAGATTCAAACCTGTTGTAACTTCTTCTCTGTGTTTCACTAGGCCTTCTTGGATAACCCTTTTGTGTATGAATTTAAAAGTTGTTTATGTTCATGTTGTTAGCTATGCAATTCACAACTTTATGTCTAAATTTATTACATTCATAACATAAACCAAAAAATATAGTTTGATATCTCGGATTTGAAGATCTTCTGAAAGGAGGTACTATTATGAATCCTTATTCTTCCCAAGGCCTATCTGTTTCTTTCAGTTGTTGATTATGAAATCTAAATCTTCTCAGTGGAGGAGTGTCCCTGTAATTTTCTTTGTAGACCTTCCTATCCCTTTTGATTGTTTATGCATATATTTTTGGATATGTTTCTTGTTATGTTTTTTTTTAGCTTGATCCCTCTTATGTTTGATTCTATCCAAGTTTGGACTTGTCATGATGAGGTTTTTGACTACTAATAATGTCATTCAAAACTTTTGATATGTTCTGCATATTTTTCTTTTGAAGATCATTTCTTAATGTGACAATCTCTTCTTGCAAATTTCCAATGATCTTGTCTCTTCCTTCTAGCTATTCTTTGAGTGCTTCTTCAATTATTTTATCTTATTCAATTTGATACTTCAAATTTGTGATCATTTGTTCTAGTTCCTGAGTGTCTTCTTTATTTTCTTGTTCTGCTTGTAGTTTCTTGTTTTTATTCTTTTCTCTTCTGATAACTTCTATGGAACACAACAATTCTTCTTGGTAGTCAACTTCTGCCTCTTCATATTATTCTTCCGCCTCTTCATATTCTTCTCCAGAGTCTTATTTATCATAGTCTTCTACTACCATGAATATAACTCTTTCTGTCTCTCTCACTAACTTTATCTTCATCTAATGATGAGATGTCTTCTTTGGTGCATAATCTTTTCTTGAAAACTTTCTTTGTGGTTCTTTTTCCTTTATATGTTTGTTTTCTATTTGAGTAACCTTCATCATTTCACTTTTTCTTATGAGGACTTTTGTTAGAAAAATGACCAATACCATCACAATTAAAACAAATCAATGGAATCTTACCTCTATACATGATGTTGGTTCCCTTGTTCAATATTCTAACAAAGCTGGTTGCTTCTTCATCATCTTCTGAGACGTCACTGTTGCTTCAATGTTATTTTTCTTTTTGCTTTCCCTTTTTCTTTGACCTTTTGTATGCTTTGAAGGCTTCTTATTTTATATCTGGATTTTCCTGTTCAGTTCTCATTTCATATGCTGTGAAGATTCCATGTAGTTCATCCATGCTTATTGAGTTTAGATCTACTCTTTCTTTTAGTGATGATATCATAGTGTTGGTAGCCCTACATCTTTTCAACTTTTTAAAGCATCAAATAAAAAAATTTTGTAGCTGCCTACCTGGGGTCATATGATTATTGTTCTTCATAAGCAGTTTTTGAAAGTACGATTGTGAACTTTTGGTTGTTCCTAGAATTTTCATTTTCATGCTTCGTTCATGATTGAAAGCATGAAAACGAAGCATCAAAACCTATGATTGGACTAACGTTTTATTTAAGGTTTATGAAAGGTAGATGGCTCCACAATTTTCGTTAATAAAGATTTTGTTTCCTGCTATCAAGCTCATCTTCTTTATTGACTCCTCAAATGCGAAGTATGCTTATGTATTGTTATGTGATTCACCAAGGGTCCATTTAATTTAAACTTTGATATATTTTTTGTGGATTTTGGTCATGCGTATCCTTGCCACTACATTTTGGTTTATAAATTTTTCCTCTTCTAAACTTTACAAACCAAACCCACCTTGTTGCACAATCATAAAAATTAATGAACTTGGTCATGGCCTGTACCCTGTGGGAGGTGGCAGTCTGACAACGATGAGCCCATCACCTCGAGCTAAATCTCGGTTTTCGCATGTACTCCTGGCATTCATTTCACATAATGCCTTTCATTTGGTATTGAAGAAACTCTATTCATACGCATTAGGTTATTGTTGAGTTTTGGTTCTGAAATGTCACTCTGGTCTTCTCCTAGAAACCCTCCCTACTCACTGTGTTTTATTGTCTGCCGTTTGTATCCCCATGGCCCTAATCGTCAGGATTGAATGCAATGTCTCTCAGAACTTGCTCCTATGTGATGATGCAAGGGAGGATCTTGAGGGTCAAGGCCGACTTGTTTTTATTGAGAAATTTGAGGGTTTTAACTTGCGAACCGCTTAGGAATTCACCCTTTATTTTGACGGATGTCGAGCCAAGGTAGGAGACATTCAGGCCGAAGTCATAGAGGATTTTTTAGGTCAAGCAACAGGTCTTCCTTTGACCAGACATAAGTGGTTCAAAAACTCCAAGGTCAATGAACTTCCATGGAGCCTTTTATTCACATCTCAAAAAATGAACTACTGCGACAAAGGTATGTCGATGTCCCTATTGAAAACCCGGTGGCATGGTTTGCTAGCAGTTTTGAAACAATTCGTGACATGCGAAAGCCATTTTGGTTTTGTATTTCTATATCATATACATTTGCTTATGAATTTCATTGGGTTTCAATTAAATATGCCTTATTACCTGTGGAGAAGTTTGTATAAAATGGAAAAAAGACATAAAAGACAACAATTGGATTCAAGCTTGTTCCACCACGGCTTAATAAAGATATTGTTGGTAAATCAATTGAAGTTACAAAACGATGACTGGAACATTTTACTGACCCAAAATGGCTTCGTTAACTTTCATGTTGTAGAGGTTGACAAACTCGTGATAGAGGAAACCATGGTCCCTTGACCTACACAGGCCTGTGTTACGGCCACCCTCAGTAAGCCTATACCTGACCCAAAAGTTGTTGAGCAGAGCCATGAATGATGCTCACGTCCTAATGCCTCTGCTAAGAATACAAACAAACCTGTGGGAAAGCTATTTAAAGGCAATATCGATTTGGGTTTTAAAAATAAAAGGGAAGGTAGATTGATTTCAAGGAAACTATGAAATAAATCAAAACTCATGTGAGCTCGATCAAAATGATCGAGATCCATGAAAGCTCGGACTTGGAGATCGAGAAATTTTTGGCTGAAGAAGATCCTCGTTCCTTCGAAGTAGATCCCGACCAGGCTTACAACTTTGTGGATAATTTTCCACCTTTCTTGAAATGCAGTCAAGGATTTCTGGGTATCAAGTTTGATAACAAAACTAAAGGCAACAGTGAACACAGTCCGTCACACAACAATGGGTATTCTCAAATGGCTGTCACAGATTCGCAATGTGAAACTTGTCTGTTCTGGATTGACAAGTATTACACATACATACCGATTTTACAATCACATATCAAAACCCTTATCGATCTGGTCGACTCCCTAATAGATGAAAATCATAGGCTCAATTCCATTGTTCAGTGACAATGAAAATGTCCAAAAACAACAAGGAACATCATAGTGAAAAATGTCAAAAGTGTCACAATAGTGATCAATTCTGAGATCATGAGAATAGATTTGATTTTCCAGTTAAAGGTAAAGATTTGTTTTTGTATTAAAATAGTGTTACATTCTTGTTCATAGAATAAATTAGATTTTGTTGCTAAAATAAGACTAGCTACAAAATCAACATATTCTGTAGCCATTCTATTCTTATTTGAAATTTGGAAAATATTGGTTAAATGTATATCTGAATTTGTTTATTTCATCTTTTTCTTTCAGGATATTTGGGAGTTTATGGTGACTAAATGATTTGGATCCTTTTTGAGTTTATTAGCCATATCCATGGCTCATTTTTGTGTAAACAAGAACATACTCTTTTCCGTTTTTAGAGATTTAGTGTGGTATGGGGTGGTTATGTTCCCCACTATTTTTGTAATTAGTAGATGGTTGTAGAGATTTAATCTTATCTCATAAGATAAGACAGTTAGCTTTTCTGAACCCTTTAAAAATTTGTATTTTTTTGTAATGAGGCATCTTGGCCTGGGGCTGAAGTATGGACAATTAATGAACATACTTGAATGGAACAAAAATACATATTACAACTTTAGCTTCTTGTGTATGGGGTCTTAGTTCAAGTTCTGTTTATCTTGATATGATAATAGGTGTTGATAGCTTTTGTGTTCATGCTTTATTATGAGTAGGGATAATTTATTAATAAATGTTGTCCATATGTGATGTTTTAGATATTATATAGGGTGATCATCTATTCAACTCAAATTATGAGATTTATCTTTAATTTTATGTTGAACGTTTAAATGAAAAGTTCTTACAATAATATTTATCTTACTATAATTGCTTGTAAATCATAAGATCACTGCGACTATTTGTATTATACATTCTATTATTGAAGCTCAGTTTTTAGCATATTGTTTCACATTTATTTGGAACAATCTTAAGGTTCGTTGCAGGTTTACCTCTCGGACAAGGTGGCTGGATATTCTCTATTATACAGACATTGGATGCATTAATAGGTTAGTTCTTTTCTCTTTTTCGTTTGTTTGTATTCAAAACTCTAATATATGGTCTGACTTTGACCTTCCATATACTCTTGTTTCATAATATCTTTTTCAGTTTAATCTTAGGTTAATAAAGACAAAAAAAAATAGCTTATGTACTTTCTTTATCTGCTTTTGTTAAAGCAACCATCTTTACATAGATTTTTGTGAGTTTAGATTAAAACTCGCAACTTGTATATCATGCACATAAATAACATAGGCAAATCTGTTTTCTAAATATCATCTACAAAAATT
>ML780384.1:619229-629876 GCA_009831015.1 Picea engelmannii
GTGGTTATTTAATAGTTAGCCCTTTTATTTCTTTTATTTGTTTCTTCTAGGACTTTTAGATTGGCTAACAGAGCCATTAAACCCATTGGAACGAGTTATACCAAACAACTTGGGTTATTTAGACAACCTCGGACTGGACTCGTTCTTCCAATTGATGGATGGTCATTTTCACCTGTCAACAAATGGCACTAGAAGGAGGGCCTAAACATGATTGATGGCACGTGGAGGTCGCAAGAATACTCCCCCACACACCCACTCCCTTATAGTAACGAGAATTCATTCTGACGATAACGTTACTTCTCAAACAACAACCACCTCAAAAAAAAATCCACAGATTACCATTGAGCCAGCAACACCAAACCCTCCAAGGTCTGACGTATAAGAAATTGTTCTTCAATCAATTTTAAGGACACACAGTGCTTTGGACCATATCAGATAACTAGGTTGACCAATGAATCAATAACTATATTTCTCTGATTTCAGAGAGAAACTCGAAGGCACTGGTATTATCCAAAATCCTACAGATATAGATCACATCCTCACTCCTGCAGCTGGAGGATCTATTATCCCACCTTCACCACCGCTTTCATCTCCCTCCTCTTCAGGAGAAGAGTCATCGGACGAAGGCAGTTCTTCATCTCAGCCTTTGACACCACCCATGCCCATGGAAAATCCAAACAATCCCGCCAGACCTTGGCTCGATCAAGATGTTGTGGCCATACCTGGACCCCAATATCCTTTGCCTAAACATCTAGAGAAATGGCTCTCTAAATTTTGTCTAGATTCTAAGCAAATCGCTGAGGATCACATAAAAAAATTCATGCTAGTCATCAGACTCTGAAACGTAGAACACGAAGATGTAGTATGTAGAATTTTTCCATACACATTCGAAGGCAATGCCTCTACGTGCTATTTTTCCCAACAACCCCACACTATTGTATCTTGGGATAGATTCTATTGTATCTTGGGATAGATTCAAATCTTGTTTCCTTGAGAAATTCGGAGACAACAAATCTCCCGAAGTCTTAGTCATGGAACTCTCCAGTTAAAGATGAACCCCAAGGAAAAAATAAAAGACTTTAATCAAAGGCTTCTAACATTAAAAAATCAAATTCCCATTGATTCAATGCCTTCTGAAAATCTTATCATCGCATACTACACCAAAGCCCTACACTAGAACATAGCAATCTGGTTAAAAAGTTCTAAGAAGGCAACTTTATTGGAAGCCTTCTAGGAGGCAAGACAAATTGAGAAAGATATGCTAAGCCTAAAGGATAATATCTGTAATGAGGCAGAGATTACTACATCTTTCAAGAAGAAAATAGAAATTCTTCCTAGACCTCCCCAAACCAAAACTCAATTAGAGAGTTCAAATCTGGAAAGTTTACATAGGTCATTCAGAAATTGTCTAATCAAGTCGTAGATTTAAGGATATCAACTGAAGAAGCTTCTTCAAGCAAAGGGTCTTACAAACCCCTTTTAGAAAACCTTTTCCCACAAACTGACCCAACTTAAATTCTGAAGGCCTTAATTTAGAAAGCCTTCAATATGTGATATAGACGATCCTTGAAGCTCATGATAACTTAGTTCCCCCTGAGATTTCTGAAGATGTAGTTGAACAAGAAATAGTGGAAGAGGATGAATCCTCTCCCAACATCTTCAGGCATTTTTCGGATAGTATCTTTCAAGCCAATTTTGAAATGGTTCATCCTTATAATACCAGAAGCAAAAAACAAAACAAACCCTCTTATGAAATTGGAACTAATGCACCTCAAAAACAGTTTAAGCAGACTAAAACTAAATAGAATTCAACAACCCCAAGTTTAGAATATGATCTGATTGAAGACCTTAAGAAACTTAGAGCTAATATTTATGTTTATGAATTGTTGAAATTTCCTTTTCTTCTGCAAAAGATGCTTCAGAATATTCCAGAAAACAACAAAAACAACAAAAACAACAATCTGAATAGAAACAAATTTGCAGAAACAACCCTAAAATATCTCAAAAGGTTCCCATTAAAATGACATTAGAACCCTCGGATAAAAGAGACCTTGCTGTAAAAAGGGTAACAAATGTAGATAAAATAATTCCAGGGACTGTGACTAAAAACCAACAAATTTCTGCTGCTAACACTCGTAGAAATGCCCCACCTTTTCTGTTGACCTTTGAAATTTTCAATAGGAATGTGCATAATTGTATGGTAGATTCTGGTGCATCATCAAATGTAATGCCTTGGTTTGTCTGCCAAAAAATCAATGCTGAAGTCCAACCTTCAAGTCTGAAAATTATTCAGCTTGATCGGTCCAGTGTTAAGGTGATAAGTGAATTAAAAAATGACATTATCAGATTATCCTCTAATCCTAACATTCACAAAATTATTGATATTATTTTCGTGGACATCCCTGAAGTATATGGCCTATTTTTAAGTAGGTATTGGTCCGAATAGCTGCATGGTTACTTTGTGACAGACTGGTCTCATTTGTGGCTGCTAGAGAATGGTAAGCCTAACATAATCAAGATCAATCATGAGTGTTATCTCAAGCTTATCATGACTGATTTAAATGATGGCAATGAACCATTTATTGCTTTCGCTAATCCACCTAAGATGCAGGGAATGAACACCTTTTTTGGTAACTTCATGGCAGAAACTTTTACCATTACTGACCCGGAACAACAGTCGGAACTCATGACATGCACTCAGTCGACAGTTCTCCCTAATGCATCACATATGGCTGATGTGACTCACATATGGTCTCTCTACTTCAATGGGTCGAAATCTAAAGAAGGAGCTGGAGCATGATGTGTGTTCATTGACCCAGCAAGTAACAAAAATTTGATCTCTTTTTTATTAGAATTTGAATGCACAAACAACACAGCTGAATGCGAGGCACTTCTGCAAGGACTCAGAAAGGAACTGGATTTGAAAATACAAAATTTAGTGGTATTCAGTGATTCAGAAATTGTGGTCAAGCAGGTAAGGAATTCCATTCATTGCCTGACTCCACACCTGAAAATTCATCAAGGTGAGGTATGGAATCTAATGCACAAATTTTCCGCATTTAACATTAATTCCATTCCAAGATTAAATAATTATGAGGCTGACTTTTTGGCTAATGTTGCTTCCAAAATTTTTCCTGCAGGAGGCCTTTCTCCGAACGCGTTTTCCATTGAGTTGTTGTTCAGACCATTAGTCCCGGACAACATCACTAATTGGAGAGTGTTCGATGACGATCAACAGATCATCAGTTTCCTACAAATGGAAGAAACTTTTCTAGGTGCGGTTATCGATGAAGGAACCCACAACAAAGACCTCCATAATTTTACGGTAATATCGAACCCAAGGTATCAGGAAATGACATCAGATTTGGTAAATTCTATCCCAAAATCTGTGGTAAGATTAGAAAAGTTTTATGATTTGCTTGATAAATTCAGAAAATCGGTGAATTGTAAAATGAATAGTTCTTCCTTGACCCATGAAAAAGTAAATCTAGGAACTAAAGATAATCCACAATGCATCAATTTGGGAACGAGATGTTCTGAGCAAGAGAAATCAGCCTGTATTAAATTGTTTAAATAATTTAAGGATGTCTTTTCTTGGACGTATAATGATCTAAAAACATTTGATCCTAACATTATACAACACATCATCCCCATGAAATCCTTGATTCAACCTTTTCAACAAAAGTTAAGAAATATGCACCCAAAAATAGAACCAACTATCAAGAAGGAACTAAACAAACTATTGAATGCAAAGATAATCTTCTCGGTAAGGCATACACAGTGGGTTTCTAACCTTGTCCCCGTGAGGAAGAAAAGTGGCTAAATCCGACTACGTGTCGATTTCCGAAACTTAAACCGAGCATATGATAAAGACAACTACCCCGTTCCTCCAATGGAACAAATTCTCCAATAAGTATCCAGTTCTGAAATATTATCGCTACTAGATGGTTTTTCAGGGTACAACCGAGTCCTCATGTCTCCTCCAAACCAGCTAAAAACCACTTTCCGTACTCCATGGGGAACCTATGCTTATAGAAAGATGCCCTTTGGGCTTATAAATGCCGATGCCACTTTCTAGAGAGCGATGTATATCACTTTTCACGGTCTAATAAATCAATCTATAGTGGTCTATCTCAATGATGTCATGGTTTCCTCAAAGAATAAGGGGGATCACTTAGCCCATCTAAGATCTATTTTACAATGATGTCGTAAGTATGACATCTCTCTAAATCCTAAAAAATCTATCTTTGCAGTAGAACAAGGCAAGCTACTCAGATTCATAGTATCCAATGAAGATATGATCATTGATCATGAGAGGACTCAAGTCATTTCAAAACTACCTCCCCCCTCTTCTAAAAAATCTATGCAATCTTTCCTAGGTCAGATAAATTTTGTCAGAAGGTTTGTCCCGAGTTTCTTGGAAATGGTGAGGCCTTTACAAAACTTAGTAAAGAGTGATGTGCAATACCATTGGGGACCTCAAGAAAGTCAATCCTTTGATTCAATCAAAAAGGCCATAGTAGAGGCTCCATCCCTAATAAGCCCTGACTTTTCACGAGATTTCACACTTTACACGTTTGCCTCTGATCGATCTTATGCCGCTGTGCTAACCCAAAGGAATGCTGAAAACAATGAGGTTCCCATTGCCTTTATGAGCTCAACCTTTAAGGGAGCAGAGCTTAATTATCTAGCTGTAGATTAGTAGGATTACACTATTTTTAAAGCAGTAAAACATTTTCGATCGCATCTACTGAAATCTAGAACTAAAGTCATTGTTCCTTACCTTGCTATCAGAAATTTATTAGTACAGAAAGAACTGGGTGAAAAACGGGCAAACTGGGTGACATCCTTACAAGAGTATGATCTCGAAATCACCCCAGTGCAGATTGTTGGAGTCCAAGGTCTATGTAAATTGGTCACTGATTTAGTTGAAGGACAATAAAGTCAAACTGATATGTTAATTCAAGATCGACATAATCAAAGTCAAATCTGTTGTATACAAAATCCTACAAATCCTTGGTATGATGACATTAAGTTTTATCTAATACACGGTTCATCTCCTCATCATCTTGATCCAAAAAAGAGGAGAGCGTTGAGATTAAAATCTACTCCTTACTAGCTTGTGAATGGTGTATTATTTCGCAAAATTTTTGATGAAATCCTTATGCATTGTCTAGCAAGAGATGAAGCAAATAAAGTCTAATTTGAGTTGCATGCAGGAGAAGCTGGTGGGCATTTCGGTGGAGACACTATTTACCACAAAGTATTAAGGGTAGGGTATTATTTGCCCACACTTTTCAAAGATGCCCATACATTATGTCACAAATGCATGATCTGTCAAAAGGCTTATGGACGTGTACAAAAGACAACATTCCTGCTCCAACCTGTCTTGCTGGATTTCCCTTTTCAGCAATGGCATCTTGACATCATTGGCCCAATAAACCCCACCTCCTCGTGGCAACATAAATACATCATTACAGTGAAAAACTACTTCACCAGATGGTCCGAGGATGCACCATTAAAAGTGGTAAACACCAGTCAGGTAATATCTTTCCTTAATTCAAATATCATTACTCGATTTGGTATTCCTGGATGTTTGGTTTTTGATAATGCTTCCTATTTTTTGTCCCTAGATATGAGTGCCTTTTCTTTAGAAAAAGGGATAAAGCTAAACTATTCTGCCAGCTATTACCCCCAAGGAAATGGTTTGGCAGAATTGACAAACAAGAACCTGATCAAGATTATCTAGAGGATGATTTCCAAAAACCACAAAAAGCATAATGCATTATTCAATGCACTCTGGGCTGATAAGGTAACTCCAAAAATTGTTGTTGGTAATTTCCCCTTCTTTCTTATTTACAGAAGGGAAGCAATTCTTCCTCCACATGTTCATCTTCCCTCTCTGCAACTATCGCAGAAGGTTCAGTAAGAAGACTGTCCTCCTCTGGAAAGTCGAATTAATGCTTTGCTGAAGTTAGAAGAGGTAAGGACTCAAGCAAAACAAAAACTAGATCAACATCAATATATTGTCAAAAGATGGTTTGATTCAAGTTCTGCCTTGGACAGGAATTTTGAGGTAGATGATCTTGTCCTCAAGTGGGATAAACCTCATGAGGGGAAAGGGGAACATACTAAGTTCCAAAACCTGTGGTTGGGACCATTCTTAATCGCCGAAAAATTAGGTCCCGGTTCTTTCCGCCTGCAGAATCTAGAGGGACAACCAGACACTTTTCTAGTGAATGGCCAAGATCTCAAGAAGTATTTCACCTGACAAATCCAAGAACCACCGCTTGTACATAACCTTTTCTGTTTTGGTTTGTTTTGGTTTTCTTTTTTATTTTTCTTTCTTTCATTATTTTTTCTTTTGTCTTTCTAAGTGAAACATGCCTGTATTATAGTCTAGTTCAAAAGGAAAAACATAATGCTTCATCTTTAAACAACTATCAAGGACTGCCAGAGCATCAATTGTTGTATTTTCTTAAGAAAAATGTAGACTAGTTAAAGGTGGTTTTTGTTGAGAATTGATTTTTGGTTTCAATTTGCATTTGAGAGCAAACACGACTATCATTAAAATATCTTTACGCTATCCCTGCTTTTAAGAAAGCAACTCAACGATGCCTTCCTATCCTTGAAAAATTGTTTTCGTCAGTGAACTATTTTCAGACCACGATGAAGGTTAGCAAGAAAAAAATTAAAGTAGACAGAAAATAACAAAATGTGCCAAAGATTGAAATTTTCAGCATCACCCCGCTCTTCTGGATATCTATAAATTATATCAATATTTTTCCTAAGAGTTGTGAGAAGTGTTCACAAACCCACTGGGATACTGAACAGGTCTACTGGCAGTGATTAAATGCATGCATGGTGCCAAGACAACTTCGCCGAGGTACTAAATAGGCCCACTAGCAACGAAGCAATGTCAGGTTAGAGAAAATTCTGAGGTAAAAATAAAGTAATTTTGATCATAAGCATCCTTCATTCTAATTTGAATTTTCTTTGACAGGGTAGAGGCATCAGAGTGGGTTAATTGATATCCCTGCCAAGGCTATGGATGCCTACTAGCAGCAGTGGCCCTATCAACAACATTGGAGCCAATAATTTAAACATCGTGGTTTCATTTGTTAAGTCTGTCACCATATTTCATTTTTTAATGAAAGATATCTTAAGCTAGACCACGTAATGGTTGTCAAAGATGATCAAATGTCTTTCAGTCGTTCTTTGATTTGAAATCATTCAAATATTTCTAACCTGAACTTGTTAGTGATTATAGAGATAACTGCTTCTCCCAGCGAGTCACCATTGTTGGTAGCCCTACATATTTTCAACTTTTTAAAGCATCAAATAATAATTTATGTAGCTACCTACCTGGGGTCATACGATTATTTTTCTTCATAAGTAGTTTTTGAAACTATGATTGTGATCTTTAAGTTGTTCCTAGTGTTTTCATTTTCATGCTTCATTCATGATTGAAAGCATGAAAATGAAGCATCAAAACCTATGATTGGAATACCACTTTATTTAAGGTTTATGAAAGATAGATGGCTCCGCAGTTTTTGTTAATAAAGATTTTGTTTCCTGCTATCAAGCTCATCTTCTTTATTGACTCCTAAAATGTGAAGTATGCTTATGGATTGTTATGTGATTCACCAAGGGTCCATTTAATTTAAACTTTGATATATTTTTTGTGGCTTTTGGTCGTGCGTATCCTTGTCACTATATTTTGGTTTATAAATTTTTCCTCTTCTAAACTTTACAAACCAAACCCACCTTGTTGCGCAATCATAAAAATTAATGAACTTCGTCGTGGCCTATCCCCTGTGGGAGGTGGAAGTCTGACAATGATGAGCTCATTACCTCGAGCTAAATCTTGGTTTTCGCATGTACTCCTGGCATTCATTTCACATAATGCCTTTCATTTGGCATTAAAGAACCTCTGTTCATACACATTAGGTTATTGTTGAGTTTTGGTTCTGAAATGTCACTCTAGTCTTCTCCTAGAAACCCTCTCTACTCACTGTGTTTTATTATCTGTCGTTTGTATCCCCATGGCCCCGATCGTTAGGATTGAACCCAATGGCTCTCAGACCCTTCTCCTGTGTGATGATGCAAGGGAGGATCTCGAGGGTCAAGGCAGGCTTGTTTTTATTGAGAAATTCCATGGTTTTAACTTGTGAACCCCTCAAGAATTCATCCTTTCTTTTGACAGATGCCGAGCCAAGGTAGGAGACATTCAGGTCGAAGTCACAGAGGATTTTTTAGGTCAAGCAATAGGTCTTCCTTTGATCAGGTAGAAGTGGTTCAAAAACACCAAGGTCGTTGAAGTTCCATGGAGCCTTTTCTTCACATCTTGAAAAATCAACTGCTGCGACAAAGGTATGCCCATTTCCCTATTGAAAACCTGGTGGCATGGTTTGCTAGCAGTTTTGAAACAATTCGTGACATGCGAAGGCCATTTTGGTTTTGTATTTCTATATCATATATGTTTTCTTATGAATTTCATTGGGTTTCAATTAAATATGCCTTATTACCTGTGAATAAGCTTGTATAAAATGACAAAGAGGTATAAAATACAACAATTGGATTCAAGCTTGTTCCACCATGGCTTAATAGAGATACTATTGGTACATCGATTAAAGTTACAAAGTGATGAATGGAACATTTTCCTGACCTGAAATGGCTTCGTTAACTCTGATACTGTAGAGGTTGACAAACCCATGATAGAGGAAACCATAGTCCCTTCACCTACACAGGCCTATGTTACGACCACCCTCAGTAAGCCTATACCTGACCCAAAAGTTATTGAGTAGAGCCATGAATGATGCTCATGTCCTAATGCCTCTACTAAGAATACAAATAGACATGTGGGAAAGCCATCTAAAGGTGATATCGATTTAGGTTTTAAAAATAAAAG
The DNA here is from genome assembly GCA_009831015.1 of Picea engelmannii. Classification (NCBI taxonomy): domain Eukaryota; kingdom Viridiplantae; phylum Streptophyta; class Pinopsida; order Pinales; family Pinaceae; genus Picea; species Picea engelmannii. The sequence continues at coordinate 628,141 of ML780384.1, forward strand.
GGTAGGTAGATTGATTTCAAGGAAACTACGAAATAAATCAAATGCTCATGTGAGCTCGATCAAAATGACCGAGATCCATGAAAGCTTAGACTCAGAGATCGAAAAATTCTTGGCCGAAGAAGATCCTCCTTCCTTCGAAGTAGATCTCGACCAGGCTTACAATTTTGTGGATAATTTTCCACCCTGCTTGAAACGCGGTCAAGGATTTCTGGGTATCAAGTTTGATAACAAACTTAAAGGTAATAGTGAACACAACCCAACACACAACAATGGGTATTCTCAAATGGCCGTCATAGGTTCACAATGTGAAACTTGTCTGTTTTGGATTGAAAAGTATTTCACAGACATACCCATTTTACAATCACAGATCAAAACCCTTACCGATCTGGTCGACCCCCTAACAGATCAAAATCATAGGCTCAAGTCCATTGTTCAACAACAAGGAAAATGTCTGAAAACAACAGGGAACATCATAGTGAAAAATGTCGAAAGTGTCATAGCAGTGATCAATTATGAGATCATGTGAATTGATTTGATTTTCCAGTTAAAGGTAAATATTTGTTTTTGTCTTAAAATAGTGTTACATTCTTGTTCATAGAATAAATTAGATTTTGTTTCTAAAATAAGACTAGCTATAGAATCAATAGATTATGTAGCCAGTCTATTCTTATTTGAAATTTGGAAAATATTGGTTAAATGTATATCTAAATTTCTTTATTTCATCTTTTTCTTTCAAGATATCTGGGAGTTTATGGTGACTAAATGATTTGGAGCCTTTTTTATATTATTAGCCATATCCATGGCTCATTTTTGTGTAAACAGGAACAAACTTTTTTTTGTTTTTAGAGATTTAGTGTGATCTGGGGTGGTTATATTCCCCCCTATTTTTGTAATCAGTAGATGGTTGTAGAGATTTCATCTTATCTCATAAGATAAGACAGTTAGATTTTCTGAACCCTTTAAAAACTCATATTTTTTTGTAACGATGCATCCTAGCCTGGGGCTGAAGTATGGACAATTAATGCACAGACTTGAATGGAACATAAATACATATTACAACTTTAGCTTCTTGTGTATGGGGTCTTAGTTCAAGTTCTGTTTATCTTGATATGATAATAGGTGTTGATAGCTTTTGTCTTCATGATTTGTTATGAGTTGGGATAGTTTATTAATAAATGCTATCCATATGTGATGTTTCAGATATGATATAGGGTGATCATCTATTCAACTCAAATTATGAGATTTATCTTTAATTTTCTGTTGAATGTTTAAATGCAAAGTTCTTACAAAAAGATTTATCTCACTGTAATTGCTTGTAAATCATAAGATCACTGCGACTATTTGTATTATACATTCTATTATTGAAACTCAGTTTTTAGCATATTGTTTCACATTTATTCGGAACAATCTTAAGGTTCGTTGCAGGTTTACCTCTCGGAAAAGGTGGCTGGATATTCTCTGTTATACAAACATTGTATGCATTAATAGGTTAGTTATTTTCTCTTTGTCGTTTGCTTGTCTTCGAAACTCTAATATATGGTCTAGATTTGACTGTCCATATACTCTTGTTTCATAATATATTTTTTAGTTTAATCTTAGGTTAATAAAGACAAAACAAAAAATAGCTTATGTGCTTTCTTTATTTTCTTTTGTTAAAGAAACCATCTTTACATAGATTTTTGTGAGTTTGGATTAAAACTCACAACTTGTATATCATGCACATAAATAACATAGGC
>ML780384.1:630044-643176 GCA_009831015.1 Picea engelmannii
TATATATATATATATATATATCGAGTGGTTATTTAATAGTTAGCTCTTTTAATTATTTTATTTGTTTCTTCTAGGACTTTTAGATTGGCTAATAGAGACATTAAACCCGTCGGAACGAGTTATACCAAATGGCTTGGGTTATTTACACAACCCCAGACCGAACTCGTTCTTCCAATTGACGGATGGTCATTTTCGCCCATCAACACATAGGGTCAAATCTCATAGGAAGAGATCTTAGTACTTTTTGAAAAATTATAGATTCTTTGATTTCTTCTCCCAATCCCATGATTGCATTTAGTTTTTCATCAACTTGTAAAACATAAGTTGCAATATTCTCATCTTCCTTCATCTTTAGTTGTTCGAACTGACCTCTGTAAGTTTGAAAATTTGGTGCTTTGACTTTTTAATCTCCTTCATAAATATTTGGAAGTTTGTCCCAATTCTCTTTAGAGGATTTACAATGTGCAACTTTGGTGAATATTGATTCTCCAATAACATTCAAAAGTGCATTTGTGGCTTTGGAATTATTCTAACTGAGTTTAATTTCTTTGTCATTTGTCGGTGGAACTGTTGGTACTATGTATCCATCTACAATTGATTGTCAAATTTCAAATCCCTGCGCCTATATATATGTCTTCATCCTTATGTTCCAAAATGCATACTTTTGTCCATCAAACTTTATTTTTCCATTTTTATAGATGTTGTTTCTCTCCATGATCTACCTTTCAGTGGTTAAACTGATTTATGAAGGAACCTACTCTGATACCAATTGTTGGATTACTGAGAGGGCGGGGGGGGAGTGAATCATATAGAGAAATCTAATCTTTTTTAACCATATAATGCAAGTGTTGTATCAATGTAGCAATATCATCCAATATTTGTAGAGTAAATAAACAATGAACAGATGAAAAATCATACACATACATAGTACACTAGTGTTTTTATGTGGAAACCCAAAGTGAGAGAAAATCACAGAATTCTTTTTCTTATATGTCTTGAAGAATCACCTTCATTGGCAGCACCTATGCATTTTTTCATAGGTGCAAAAAACCAATGTACGTTTTATGCATTTATGGTTCTTTCCTCTTTCTGGGAATTACAAAAGGATGAATGTATGTTGCATATTCTGGTGATCTTTGAGTGCTGCAATAGGGAAACAAGATTTGAATTGTTGTAGGAAATTCATTGTTTGATCCTTACACATAAATTGATATGGTGCAGTAACAGGTCATTTTGACATTTCGACAAAAAGTAGTCATGTTTACAACCAAACGTCCCAGAATTGTGAGATGAGTATGATGATGATGATTTTATTTACTTATTTGTTATGCTGCACATGTTTGTAATGGGGGATTTTAAAAAACCATAGAATTTCCACTAGTGCACATTTGGGGGTATTTTCCCTACTATTAATTATGTAAAAGGTTATAATTATCCACTCTTGAAAGTGACGAGGAGAGTGAGAGGTATTTTGTTCTATTCCTAAACCTTGTAAGCGTTGTTGGAAACATTGTAGTGGGTCTTGTAGCCACTGTTGAGTGAGAGGCATTGTTTTTCCTAGGCATGTTTTGGCAATGTTGTAATGAGTCTTGTACCCACTGTAGAGTGATAGGCATTAATTTGTCTAAGGCATATTTTGGAAATCATTGTAAAATTTTCCATGAGTGTTTTATAAACTCCTTGAAAGTATGGTATTTCTTTGAAATTTGCAAAAGTTGTGATCATGTATTATCAGATACATATTTTCATTCATGCAAGTGTTTGCATCGACATCCTCATTTCAAAGTACAAAGGTGAAGGAGAAGAAGGGCGTGGCCTTTCAGAGACATTTGTTATGTAGAATAGGGAATCATCTACAAATTTGCATTGATACAAGTGTTGGTATCGACATCCTCATTCTGAAGTACAAAGGTGAAGGAGAAGAAGGGTGCAGTCTGTCAAAGACATTAGCTATGCAAATCGAGCAGTGGGGAAGTGCACCATGGAGTGGAAGACTCTTCCTAGAAGCTGGTTGCAAAGATTCAAGTTACACTTTCTCTCTATAATTTTGGAGGACCAAAGGTGCTTTTTGTGGGGAGGTGTGATCCAGGAGTATCTCCAAATAAGAAATCATTACTTTGCATACCATGGAGAAGATAATTAAAATACTAATTGATAATAGGTGGAAAAGAATAATTAATGCTCATGAATGAATTAATTAAATTATAAAAATGATTAATACTTAAAATGAGTATGAAAAACTCACGTATTAGTCATGCACATTGGAAAAGTTATTAATGCTTGAAGTAAGTTTGAGAATCTCACATATTATTCATTTAATTGTAAAAAGGGAAATTAGTTTTGAGAATCCATCTCACAAATTAGTTTCCTAATTTTAAGGGGAAATTGGTTTCCTAGTTTTAAGGAGGAAGTTAAGGGTCTCATGAGTTGGTTTGGAATTTTCCTCACTTTATTACAACATTGGAAAAATTATTAATGCTTGAAGTGAGTTTGACAATCTCACGTATTATTCATTTGATTGTAAAAAGAGAAATTAGTTTTGAGAATCCACCTCACAAATTAGTTTCCTAAATTTAAGGGGAAATTGGTTTCCTAGTTTTAAGGAGGAATTTAAGGGTATCATGAGTTGGTTTGGACTCTTCCTCATTTTATTACAAGTTCTTTCATAATATCAAGGAGGAATTTAAGGGTCTCATGAGTTGGTTGAGATGATTTCTCATTTTTTTCCTTGAGTGGTTATGAGATCATAAATTTGTGGATCTTGTCTCCTTAGATTATGGAGACTAAGGAAACTATTTAAACTCTTTATTGGGAGAGATATTGGAGAGCTCTTTTAGGAGAGAAACAAGAAATCATGCTTGTGGTTTGTAAGCCCCTTTAGTGGGAGAGTTGAGCCTCCTCCATTGAGGAGAATGTAGTCCTTCTGGTGTCTGGAGACATGTCACTTATGTGAGAGACTTGGAGCACGTCCCACATTTTGTGAGAAGATTTTTGACCTTTCAAAGGAAGGATAGTAAAAAAATTCATATTCCAAGCGGATCCAGAGAGGATGGCTTGGTCAGCTCCATTAACAACTCATTGATCTCTTGCCTCATGTGTTGATATTTTGTCTCATGTTTTCTTATGCATGTTTTATTTCCACAATTATGTTTTCTAAATGCATTAAGCAATGAATTATGGGACTAACAACACATTCACCAAGTTATATTCAATTTGGATTCAAGGCTTCATAAGTCCATATTTTCAACTTTGATGCAATCAAGTTCAATAGATCCATGATTGTAAATATGACCTTCATTAAGTGGCCTAGAATAGAGTCAAGTTTGGTACCAATGTCACCCTAGTACCAGATCACAAGTAGAGGAACAATATCTAAGGAAGCCAAATTTAGAAAACGAGATTTGAAGTATGAGGGAACAAAGGAAGATCAAGCATGTAGTGAATGAGTTTTGATGAGGTTTCTGCAAAGGTTGAGAATATATGAGGGTGCCTAATGGCTAGGTTATCTAGACCAAGGTAAAGATAAAATCCCACATGCACAAGGAAATTCGATTTCGAAAGGTTTATATTAAAAACACATTATTACGTAATTTGAATAAAGAATGGGTGAGATATGGAAATATGCACATAGATTTACCTTTTAGTTGTGGGGCCCAACATATTGGATACTGACATATTAGATATCAGAATATTGGAACATCATTGTAGTACTGAAGTCCTGGCGGGCTGATCAATGATGCCACGTTAGTGACACACTAATACCACATCAGATCCATGTTAGAGCCATGTGGAGGCCATGTCATCTATCATTCCAGTGCCATAACAATAGCCAAGTCAACAAGGTGGTCAAAACATTGAGCAACATGGTTCCAACACCAGACCAGAAGGGATTGCTTACATAGTGTTGAAGTTTCAGAAGCCAGTGGGATGATCATTTGGTACCAAGGTTCCATATCATATATTATGTAACTAGAGTAAAACAAAGGTGTTAAAGGATTAGTGGCTTGATATCCTAGTGGTCCTAGTGACCCGATACAGTATATCATATATCAAGATATCGAGAGAAAGGAGTGTAAGTGTAGCGTTGAAGTTGCAGTGCCCCGGTAGCCCAAGTGGGATGATGACAATGCCACGCCAATTCCATACAACATACATGACATGTCATATAACATGCATGGACGAATTCCAGGTAGAGATGAAGTCAATGTAAATGTATTGAACATGCACAAAAAATATCTAGCTAGAAAATGACATACACAGTTTGCAGATAAAATATGAGAAGAGAGAAATATTAGAGAAAGAATGGAAGAATTCTCATTAACCAAATGAATGAATGATAATTTATACATGATATAGTCTGTATAACTCAAATAATGTGCATTGGAGCAGAAGCCAATGTGCCATAGTGGTGTTCTAGAGTGATATGGACACACACCAACAATTATGAGAGTAAACTGCCACCTAGTCTAGTCTCTCAGGAAGTTATGAGAGTTACATTCCATATAGTTTGAGTTAAGTAGTCTCTCAATCTTCAGTTAACTGAATAAAACAAAGTGAAGTGAGGAGGAGATCAGGGAATCATGAGTAATGCACTATTCTAGTGATAATCCCAAGGAAAATGCACATTAGCTGGTGAAGAGAATATTCTCTTAGAGGAATATTCTTCCTAGACTATAGGAGACTGAATAATGACTAGTAAACATAGGGAAAAAATTAGGAAAAATAATTCCTAGGTGTGTGTGAAGTATCTCCAACAGCCCCCCTGATCATCAATAGGGTGAAAATAAATAATGGGTCCCAAAAACGAGGCCATGTTAGGTATCCAAATGCAAAAGATACACTGAAATAAATGAGGAAAGAGGGAAAAACTCACAGGAACCCCCGCCCCACGCGTCCCCCCCCCTCCCTCAAATTACAATGTATGTAAAACAAAGAACTAACAGTTGCAAGGAAACTGTGTCCTTCACTCCAAGATGACTGTGCAAAGAATGGAACTTCTTCTCAGTGAAGTTCTTGGTGAAGATGTTTGCAGTCTGTTCTGCTGAAGGAAATAACTGTAGGTTGATGATCCCCTCATGTACTAAGTCCCAGATGTAGTGGATGTGGATATTGATGTGCTTCAGCCGTTTCCTCTGAACTAGATCTTTACATAACTTCAGAATTCTCTAGTTGTCACACTAGATGCGATCGGTCGATGAAACTGAATGCTCAATTCAGTGAGAAACTATTGTAGCCACATAACCTGAATGGTTATGTTAACTAACCCTCTATACTTTGCCTTGGCTCAAGATAGAGAAATAACAATCTTCTTCTTGCTCTACCAAAAGATAGGCCTGAAACCAATACTGGGTGAGTAACCATATGTGGACTTGCGATCAATGCTATCTATATTCTAGTCAGAATCAGTGAACCCGATGAGGTCCAATGTAGAGTCTGCTACATAATGAATCCCAAAGGTGATGGTTCCCTATATATATTGAAGGATACACTTTCCAGCCTTCCATTGTAGCTCATGTGGCTTCTACATGAACCTGGAGACTACTCCAAATGTATAGGAGAGGTCTTATCTGGAGTGTGTGAGATACAACAATCTCCCCACTAGCTATCTGTACAGTGTGTTGTCCATAGGTGGAGTGTCCCCTCCATCCTCAAGTCTGACTCCTAAAAGGAAAGGTGACGGGGTAGACTTGCAGTCTTTCATGTGAAATATCTCAAGTAGATATTATGCATACTTGGCCTGAGATAGTTAGATGCCTGATGCATCCTGACTGATCTCGAGTTCAAGGAACAAATGTAGAAAACCCATGTCTATCATCAAGAACCTGTCATGCATAATACTCTTGACCGAGCAATCGCTGAAGTCGAGAAACCAGTAATCAAAAAATCATCAACATATATAACTAGGAGTAGAAGTGAATGAACCATACTGAGCATGTAAACATTCATGTCTAAGTATAACATACAAAGTTCCGTGACAACGGGTAGGATTCCATATTGGCATACTATTCCCTCAGAGCATGCTTGAGGCCATAAAGATATTTCTTCAGTCGACAGACCAAATATGAATCTTGCACAAATCCCTGGGGCTTCTTCATATAGATATCTGCAGAGAGATCGCCATGAAGAAATGAATTCTTCACATCCATCTAATGGACTTCCCATCCCTTGGTTGCTATAATGTCAAGTGCCAAATGTATGGAATCCATATTATCTACTGGAGGGAAGGTCTCATCATATTCAATACCGTGCACCTATTGAAATCCTTTGGAAACTAACCTGGCTTTGTATCTACTAACCCGTCCATTCATTGGGCTCTTGGTCCTGTAGACCCATTTTCACCTGACAGGTTTCCTTTCTGAAGGAAGGGGAACTAGATCCTAAGTCTGGTTCTCGAAGAGAGAGTTGTACTGCTCCTGCATGGTAGATTCCCAAAAGTGATTTCCAGCATCCTCGCCATAGGACTTTGGATCTGAAGAATGAACCGAGAAAATATGTATGGGTGGGATCATTTCAATGGTAGTGAGTGCAAGAGAAGGCTCCTATAAATCAGATCGAGTCCTCCTAGTATCAACTAGATCCCCAAAAAGATCTCCTACATCCTGAAGAGTAGTCTTGGCCCACTTGGGCCTTAGCTTTGGCCTTGGCTCTGCAACTTCATCTTCTTGCATTAAATCTGCATATGATTTTATTGACTCGGTATCTGATTCATCTAAATCCTTTGAATTATAACTCTCATATGAAGAAGATTCGGCATGTGCATGCTCATCATCTTTGATAGGTGGAAGAACAGAAATTTCTGCATGCAGCTATTGAGGTACATGCGAGAGAATTTCCTTGAATTGGACACTACGCTCAATGATGAGTCAGTCCAAGGAAAGATGATTGAGTTTGTATCCCTTCACACCGTCGGGGTATCCAACAAAGATACACTCTGTTCTCTGTGGATAAAGTTCATTCATCTTCTCAAAGGGAATCTTGGCCCATGCACAAGAATCGAATATGTAGGAGTGGGTCACTTCTGATTTGAGACCACTCCAAGCCTCGTATGGGGTCTTACCCTTGATAGATATATGGGGAGATCTATTTTGTATGTAGTTTACACAATTAAGTGCTTCATCCCATAATCTCTATGGAAGTGACTTTGCATGTAGCATGCAAGATTCCATCTCTTTCAGAGATCTATTTTTCCAGTCAACAACTTCGTTTTGTTACGGAGTATAGGGAACAATATGCTGCAACTAAATCCTAGCCTCAAGAAAAATATCATATATATCATGGTTGACATACTCCCCCCCATTATCTATTTGGAGGGATTTGATCTTCTTTCCTGACTTTGTTTCAATAAGGGATTTGAAATATTTGAGGTGTTGAAAGACCTGTGATTTTTTCCCGACAAAGAAAGTCCATGTGAAGCGTGAGAAATCATAAAAAAAAATGAGCAGGTACCTTTCTTTACTGATTGATGGATGCAGAAAAGGGCCCATGAGGTCACTATGGATCAGATCTAAAGGAAAGGAAGCCTTCTGAGTCTTTCCTTTGTCGAATTTCTCTTGAGGGTGTTTTCCAAGAACACATCCCTCACAAATTCCTTTGGAGAAGTGGATGTTAGGTAGACCATCAACCATTCCCTTCTTTCTAATCTGTTGCATACATATGAAATTTAAATTCCCAAATCTTTCGTGCCATATCCTATTGCTTTCATCATCATAGGTAAGCAGTAATGCAGAGTCTGGTTCAATAAATTTAGAAAATGTGTAGACTCTGGATTGATTATTAACCTTACCTGTAGCAACCTTCGAATTGGTTTGCATGTCATAGATATCCATAGCATTAGGTGTGAACACCACTCTCTTTCTGGCGCCAAAGTTTTTCATCTGATACATGGAGAGAATATTGACGGAAAGTTTGGGAACATGTAGCACATTCTTGAAGCTTCCATTTGCGAGTTAAGTTCTTTCTTTGTCGGTGACCTCGACTGGAGAGTTGTCCCCCATCAGATTTGAAGGATCTTTGCATGCATACAATGAAGCATATACTTATTTTTTGGATGCCATGTAGTGTTATGCTTCTCAATCTACAATCCAAGAATCAGGAGAGGTATTAATAGAAATCAAAGCATGGATATAATTTACTTTCCTGGGATTCTGATATTCTAGATTATTCATCTTGGCACCCTCAGGGATGTGATCTCCAAGGTTTTTTGTTAAAGTATTTGGCCATTTGATGTATCTATTTCTTCATACATGAAGATTTTGGATCGAATCCTTTATGGCTATAAGTTCATTTCTCCCCTTTTATTCCCTTTCCATGTTTGTATTTGAAGGCATCATTGAAGGGTTTTGAGTACCCTTCCTTCTTTATATTTTCATGTGCTTTCCTTTTGTCTTTGTCCTTAGATTTGTTTTGATGACTACTAACATCTTTCACAGTAAGTGCATGCACCTTTGGGCCTTTGATTTTTCCCATATTGAAGATCGTGTTCTTCTCCTGTGTTAGAGACTCGATAAAGGACTCAAGACAGAGCATCGTCCAGGTGGATCTAGAGGTGAGTCCAACTAAACAAAATTTGGATACAAAAACTAAGTATTTCGGACCAAGTTTGGAGAGATTGTAAGAACCATTTGTTTCTTCTCCTTCGATTTATCAACCTTGCAAGCCTTGAGTTGTGACAACAAATCCTTATATTTGGTAAAGAAATATTGGATATTGTTGAAGGTATTTGGATCCAAAGTGAGAAATTCCACCTCAAGAATGTCTCCCCTCATCTTGTCCTATTTTCTAAAAATACCTTCCATGGTGGTTCAGACTTCATTGGGGGTTTTATAGGAGGATATGTGAAAGAGGAGTTCAGGAGAAATGAGACTGCAAATAGTTCCAAACGCTTCATCCATTTGATTCAAATATTTGTATTTTTCTACAGTTAATGTGGGTTCGATCTCTATGTTCATGGTTAACATATATAATCCTCTACTTCAAATATTCAATATCATATTCTCATTCCATGCAAAGAAATTGTATGGTGTATGAATGAATTCTTTTGGAAATTTCGTTTTTCCGTTGTCTTCAATCTTCGGTACCTTAAAAAATAATATGGTGTGTATTTTTCCTAGAAATCTGTCGGCTCTGATACTATGTAAATTTGTTGAACCTACATAGAAAATATCTAGCTAGAAAATGACACACACAGTTTGCAGAGAAAATATGAGAAGAGAGAAACAAGAGAGAAAGAATTGAAGAATTCTCATTAACCAAATGAATAAATGATAATTTACACATGATATACTCTTTATAACTCAACTAATGTGCACTGGAGGAGAATCCAATGCACCATAGTGGTGTTCTAGAGTGATATGGATACACACCAACAATTATGGGAGTAAACTTCTACCTAGTCTAGTCTCTTAGAAAGTTATGGGAGTTAACTGCCACCTAGTCTGAGTTAACTAGTCTCTTAGTCTTCAGTTAGCTGACTGGAACATAGTAAAGTGAGGAGGATATCAAGGAATCATGATTAACTCACTAGTCTAGTGATAATACCAAGGACAATGTGCATTAAATGGTGAAGATAATATTCTCCCTAGACTATAAGAGACTGAATAATGACTAGTAAACATATGGAAAACCTTAGGAAAAATAATTCCTAAGTGTGTGTAAAGCATCTCCAACAACCATCTTCCAAGTCATATGAGATACTGAATTGGGAAAATAGTTGAGATGCAACGTTAGAGGATCCAAAGGCCTAGTGGTTCGGTGCCCCAATGGTGGTGGGCCTAGGATATCGATAAATCAGTGAAAAGGTTAAAACGTGTGATGAGTTTGATACTCGATAACCTGGTAGGCTCAGTGGTACATATATCTGAAGGATTAGATGAATCAATGGTCACAATTTAATCAAATATTTGATCGGGTGGTTACTACAAGCTGAAGGTTTGTGCTATGTGAGAACTAGATCAATGGTCAATATCTAATCTAGGACCAGATTGAATGAATGTTATGTGATCAAGGTTAAAGGAATATGGTTAAAGTTTCTTGGGTTGGTGGCCCAGTGAAATCAGTGATCTAGGGATGCTTTTAAGGATGAAAATTTATTTTAAAATGTAGAAACCTTGACGAATATTACTAATCCTTCATATTCCAACTATAAATTTTTGGCGATATTTTTTTAAAATTATTCAAATTTCTAAGGATTTTATATAGTTTATATAAAAGTTTGGTGATTTTTAAGGTAAAATAATTTTATTGTATAAAATTTGGGTGAATCATTTTTAGAATAGCGAATATTTTTTTGGGAAAAACCATGGAAAATTAGCCCATGAGCAAAATTTAGCCACTAAAATCATCCCTACAGTGATCCTGGTGTCCCGATATATCGAATCAAGGAAAAATGATTGAAGGTGCAAAGATAAATCCCTAGGGATCAGTAGGTTTCCGACCCAATGAACATATCAAATAATTAGATCAATGGTTGACATTGAATCCAAGGATGATATAATGATGGTTGAGTGTTAAGGTTGTGCTATATGCTCCAGTGGTTGGTGGATAGATCAATGGTCATGAATTAATCCTAGACATGATCCGCTAGTCACTAAGTGTTGAGGATGGGCCAATAGATTGATCGTGTGTAAAAACAAGAGGAAATTGGGACCAATTGAAAAGGATAATTTTTTTTGGTTGTTCAACCCAATTTTGAGGAATATTCAAAGAATTTAGAGCCAACCTCTTGAACATTTTTTTGTGGAAAAATCCATGGAAGTATGGAGTGTATAAATAATGTTTTCTTGGTTGTTTTGTAGTGAGGTGATTTGATTTAGTTGGAGTGAGTTGTGGAGGTGTGAAGCTAAGGCTTTGAGGTTCACAGGTACCATAGAATGAAAGGGATCAAAATGTAATTGTCTAAGGGAGGCAGAGAGGAGAAAGGTAAAACAAGGAACTTATGATGTCCATTTGATTGAAAATAGGTAGAGAAATGACATAGCATTTGTTATGAAGATGGAAGTTTGAAGTGAATAATTGTTTCTACACAATTGAAAATTGAGAATAATTGATTTCAACAGGTTGGTTCCTGCAAATATTGTTTTCTTGGTTGGTGCCTATAGGTATTGCTAAGTTGGTGCCCAGCTAAGGAGATTTGTGTCTCCAACAGGTGGGTTCCTACAAATATTATAATAGTAGGTTGGTGCCTACTAGAATTGTTGAGTTGGTGCTCAAATGAGATATTGTTGTCTCCTATAGGTTGGTGCCTCTAAATATTATAATAGTAGGTTGGTTCCTACATGATTTTATAAAGAAATGTTTTGTGGTTTTCTCCCATTTGGGTTTGCGCATTAAATCATTGTGTACTATGGATTGTATGTTTTAATGTACATTTCTCAATAACTGCTTATGTATGGTGAAGTAATAAATTGATAAATATTGTAAGAGAAGTAAAAATAGTCCTATATTGATTCAACCCCCCTCTCAGTATAAGTAAGTGTGCCAACAATTGGGGTTAGAATTGGTTCCTTCATGAATAGTCTAACCACTAGAAGGTGAATCCCTACAACACACATGGATAGACAAGAATGTTCTTCTACAAATAAAGCTCCATTATTTGATGGATCAAATTATTCATTTTGAGCATAATATTGAAAACCTATCTAATGGGAATTGGGTTTGAAATTTGGAGTGCAGTTAAGAATGGATAGACAAATCAACAACTCCACCTATATATATAGATGGAAAGAGGCTTAGCGACAATAACTTTAAGGCCATGGTTATAATTCTGAATTGTTCAAAAGATTTAGTATTTATGAAATTCAGCATTGTACTTCAACAAAAATAGGTGGGACAAGTGACAGAGAATATATGAAAGGGATGACAAGGTCAAGAAGGGAAAATTACAAATACATAGAGGACAATTTGAGACCCTTAAGATGAATGAATAAGATATCATTGAATCCTATTTTATTCATGTGGATGATATTGTCAACCTATCAGAGGATTGGGTGAAGAGGTTAAAGAAACCATCATTGTGCAAAATGTGGTTAGGTTACTTCCCTCAAGATTGAATCCCAAGATATATTCATTGAATAAATAAACAACCTAGATAATTTGACAATGGATGAGTTGCATGGAATCCTCATTGGATATGATATTAGTATATAGAAGGATAAGCCAACAAATTCATCAAGGATGAAAGCATCCTTCAAGGCATCAAAGAAGATAAATACAGAAAAATACAAAATGAATGACAACTCAGATAGTGAATCAGAAGTAGAAGAAGCTAACTTTGTTATAAATCTCAAGAGAGGAACAAGAAAATACAAAGGTAATCTTACCTTAAAATGATTTAATTGTGGAGAAGTAGGACACTTTGCTACTAAATGTTCTTATGAAAAGAACAAAAATAGAAATGAAAAATAAGATTCCAATTTCAAAATGTACAAGAGGGGAAAGACTGAAAAGAAGAGAAATTTCTACAGACAAAATAAAAATCTACACACCAATGAGAAAAATGACTCCTATTATGACAATGACAATGAAATAGAAGAAATTATATTCATGGGTCTAGAAACATAGATTGATGTCCTAGAAAATGGAAACACATATTCAATAGAAGAAGACAACCCAGATATGGATGCCAAAGTGGATATTGAAGGAGATATCATATATTCTCTAAATGAAATAGAGAGATTGAGAAAAAAGAAATGGATACAAAAGGAGAAGAAAAAGAAGTACAAAAAATAAATTCTTGTTATAAAATAAAGTTCCTATGAAACTGAAAAAATCATCATCTTGAAAACTCAAGTAAAAGAGGAAAATATAATTTAATAATTCTTAAGATCTCATATAAGAGAAAAGGAAGATGTTTGCAACAATCTAGAATATGAAATAGTCCATCTAAGAAAGGAGTTGGAAAGATAAAATACCAACATAAAATTTGAGAAGATCTCTACAACCCTAAATGAAATCCTAAACTGTCAAAGATCTGTTGGATCATGTTGTCATTCATGCCAATGGTTTGATTTATTGATGTCATTGATTGATGTCAAGTAATTGATTGATGTCAAAGGATTGATTGATTGATGATTGATGTAATATAATATGTATTGTCCTTGATGAGAATGCATAGATGAAGATGGATCAATGAGTT